>NW_019059992.1:85500-108009 GCF_000696155.1 Zootermopsis nevadensis | reverse complement strand
TTTAACTGCACATGTTTGCATTTGATAATTATTCTTAATAATATGAAATGAATTGTAGTTAGCGTCTCCCCTTCCCCTCCTTTGTTTCGACATTTAAAATGCAAAGGAAATCCTTGCTATAGAATGAAGTAATCTGAAGTTCAGAAAAGTTTGTTACCTTTTTGTTAGTAAGAAATCAGGAGAGCAAGCGAAAGAAGAATGCAAATAGATGCCTACATTTGCAAAGAAGTGAGGTTTTGGGTTGTACGTGTAATGGAGTCATTTGTTTTACACTTGTGATGCATTTATTGAGATGAATTTTGCCATGTGGTAAGGATTGGTGTATCTGTCTGGTTTCAGGCACTATGACTTTGATTTAGATAAGACATTATATTTCTTCATTGCTGGTCGTTATGAATTTGGCAACAAAGGAGCTGATATATTTATTGAAGCATTAGCTCGATTAAATCATTACCTGAAGGTAAGTTACTCAGTGGAATTATCTTCGCTGTCTAGAGAGGTAATTGTTTCCCATCTTTGAAGACTGCCATACTAAATTGACTTGAAGATTTCTGTCTTCTGTGCTTTGTAGTCTGGTCGATGTTAACCAACGTTTCAGAGGTCATACTGCCTCCGTCATCAGGGCGTCATCGCCCTGATGACGGAGGCAGTATGACCTCTGAAACGTTTGTTAACATCAACAAGACTACACAGCGCAACTACCCAGAAGACAGAAATCTTCATACTCACCGCTGTGAAAACCTCAAATCGTACCTAAATTGACTTCTTTTTGTGTGTGTGTAAAAATAACGCAAGACAGTTGCAGGACTCTGTGGTAAATGTTCAATTATATTTCTAACAGCTTGAAGTTTAGTATGAGTTTAGATTTAAATTTCAGAAACGTATCGTCTGCATATGCACTACAACATTTTGGTTGAACAAATTTCATGAAATGTAATGTTTGTGCCCAAACTAAATTTTACTGATAGATTTTAAAATTTTGGTGAGTGTTACTTGTCCCCGAGATGGAAAATCCTCTTGAAAGGCAGTCAGCAGAGGAGGTGAAAAATGCTGTGATAGCCAAGTGCATGCAGCAGTGGTAAGGGTCGTGGCAGAAATGACCGACAGCAGAAGTTGAACTGCTTTAAAGCTGGTGTGTAGTAAAACTTGCCATGATGACAAGTCAGCTCACAGCTTCAGAAGCTCTTGAACTTTTTGAATGTATATATAGAAATCAAATAGTGTACGTATGTACGTTCTGAAGCAGAAAGGATTTTACATTTAACACAGGTTAAGCATAACAGTTACTGACATGTTGCAGTAGTTGGTACTTGCAGATTGACACTTTCATGTATTGTTACAGAGTTCTCATCCTGATGTAACTGTGGTAGCATTCCTCATATTTCCAGCAAAAACTAACAATTTCAACGTGGAAAGCTTACGAGGACATGCCGTGACAAAGAGTCTTCGAGATACGTTAAATGATATTCAACAAAAAATGGGCAAAAGGATGTATGAAGTATGTCTTAGGTAAACACAAGCTTTTTATCATATTCCTGTGTTTAGCGTATCATAAATTTCACGTTGCTTGTTATTGATGATAATGCCAGTGATCTTTAAACACATTCAGACACAGCTGGAATTCTGTCATACATCTGCAGTACAGGAGTTTTAAAAATATTTTATCTAAACTGTTCTCTCTTGATATGCGTAAGTATCGTGCGAAACATTTACCGAAGTACAAGTGCAATTGCTAACAGCTGTACTGCATTGTAAATTTTTTACTATGCATTTAAGGAACATTTGGTGTGAACATGACAGTAATATTTCATAGTTTTTTTTTTTTGAAGGTCTCTACCAAGGGTGGGGAACCTTTTCATGTTGGAAGTCCGCATTAATTTAGCTGTAATCAAATAAGGCCGCATTTAAGAAACTTCAATTAGATATACTTAAAAATGTAAAAATCTAACTACTATGTACTTAATAATTTCAAGAAATGAAAACTGTTTGTTAATTTTAAAGTTAACTAATCTTTTAATGACTTTGTTGTGTCTGCTTTTTGTTGGAAAACATTCGAATATTTGGTTGCAGCATGGAGGTCCGCTGTTTCAGTTGATCCTAGGATTTGTTCTGTAAAATTTGGATCCAGTCAAAAGGCCGCACATGTGGCCTTAAGGCCATAGGTTCCCCACCCATGGTCTATATCAACATCATTGTACTTGTATGCTGCTGAAACTCAGGGTGAGGATGTTTCAGTGAGATTTACTATGTTTGTAGTGGACGATTACCCAATCCCAGCGAACTTCTACAGAAGGAAGACATGGTGAAGATTAAACGATGTATTTATGCGCTACAGAGAGATGGACTGCCACCGATCACAACGCACAATGTTGTGGATGATTGGAACGACCCTGTGCTCTGTTCCATTAGGCGTTGTCAGTTATTCAACACAATTCATGATCGTGTAAAGGTAAGACGTCAGATTTTATGCACTTGAACTAAATTTGCATCGGTATTATCATTACAGTTGTTACATGTTCTTTCGAAGGTGTCCGTGACTTCGGAGGTCCTGCTGTTCAGATATTTCATATTCAGACCTGTTGTACAGTTCTCATTCATGACACTGATGTTTGATACATTTTGCCATCATATAATGTGACTGGTGAGTTTATGAGGATTGTAAAAGAAACGTAACCTTGCCCCTTACATTATTTTCCTACTTGAATATGGTGCAGTGGTGTGTATTTTGACATTCTGATTCCAGATACTGTGTAGTGTGAGCTTGATGATTTATTTTTTTTTTGAATCAAATATAATTTGTAGATTGTATTTCACCCTGAATTCTTGTCATCAACAAACCCTCTGTTTGGATTGGACTACGAAGAGTTTGTTCGAGGTTGTCATCTTGGAGTTTTCCCCAGTTATTACGAACCCTGGGGCTACACACCTGCCGAGTGCACTGTGATGGGCATCCCATCTATCACCACGAACCTATCAGGTAAACGAGAGATAGGTCTTCGGCTGATAAGTATGCTGCTATCATCATCATCATCAAAGATTAAACACTTGACTTTCTCAGAATGTGTAGATTCAGTCGCACCTTTACACCTTGTCCTGTACAAATCCAAAATAATCTACATTAGCACAATTTTATTTGAAACACTTTATTTTAATATTAGGCTCCTCGCCATTCTTTTCTTCCTGATTGTCACTTCCCAGCCAGAATTTTCATTGTCGTCTTGTCTGAATAATCAGGAATGATTCGGTTCAAAATCATGTATTGTGTCTTTCTTTTTGCAAAATCACAGTGTGTGAAATACAAAAATTGGCCTTTGGACCAGGTGGTGTAATAACCTTGTCATTACTGATCTGAATATGTAGTTATGTATGTTAGTTCAGTGTGTGCTTGGGTGCTGCGTGCCATTTAGTTTGACGCCGGTATTGTTCAACTGCGCCTTTATCGTGTGGCCTGCTGTTGTAAGATAGGTTCATTCTTTCCTCATTCTCTGCCTCATTGCCAAGGGATGAATATCAACAAGTAGTTGTTCTGTTTTTGTTAAAGATGCGATTCAGACCTGTGTTCTGTTGGAAAATATGAAACTTTATGTTAATTTTGTTGATATTTAGTAGTATAGGTTCTGTCAAGTGCAAATATGATTATTTTGTTGGAATTTTTACAAGATGCTCTGTTGATTATTATATGTTATGTCATTTTGTCATGCGACAGGGTTTGGCTGCTTCATGCAAGAACACATAGCAGACCCGATGAGCTATGGAATTTATGTCGTGGATCGACGTTATATTTCACTTGAGGGATCGGTGCAGCAATTAGCGCAGTATATGTATGACTTTGCCAAACTCAACCGACGCCAAAGGATCATTCAACGTAACCGAACGGAACGACTCAGTGATCTGTTGGACTGGAGAAACCTTGGAATTGTGAGTTGGGGAAAATATTTATTACTAAGTGGATGTTCATTCTGACATGACCATTTGCTTTCCGAGCATTTGGATTAGATCTCGGGGAGACAACATGAAATTAAGATTCAGTACAGGTGGCTGATCGTCTGGCTTCAGGTTTAAACTGGATCTGTCCCTAATCAGAGTCCAACTTTTACCACTTTATTAGCCAGTTCTTTGCATACTTACATGTCGGTTTTCCCCATATTTACATTTTAAGCGGCGGACTGTGACACGATATAGTTTTACTAGTAGTTGTATTGTCTTGTTGCAGTATTACAGACAAGCACGTATGAAGGCTCTCCAGAAAGTTTACTCTGACCTTGATTTAGATGATGATGCTTCTGTTGGGAGATTCAGTTACCCACGCCCCATTTCAGAGCCTCCCTCACCATCCTCATCACGCCACACCACTCCGGCTGCATCTCGTCATGGCAGCGATGATGAAGATGAAGTCGATGATGAGAGAGAGGTATTCATTCAATCATTCATTAGCAAATAATGTACTACAATTGCCTGAACACTATGTAGTGTATGGGATCATGTGCCATGTAGTCTGGCGGAACTTTATCGATATTTCCAAGGTCTTGTATCGGACTGCATGGTGCAACATCCCAGCTGAAGAATTTTGGGAAATTTCTTGGCCAGGTGAATAACCAATAGCTTCTCAAAGAAGAATGGGCAATGTGCTTTATAGTTATATTGTCATCTCGTCTGATGACGCACCTTTACTTCCAGAAAAAGGTACATATTTATAATTTCCAAAACCTGATAGGATAAATGTGATCACTGAATAAAGCTGTTTATCTTTGTTACAGCTAGAAGAGTTGGGCGTTAATAACATTGACCGTGCGAGTCGATAAGCATCAGTTTTCAATGCCGAGAGAGCTCAGTGGGGATGAACCAGCGAACTTCTGCTTTGTACTTCTGTTTTTATGTTCCTGAGTAACTTTACCAAAAGGCAAAATCTCTTGTCAAACTTTAATTCACTCTTAGTAGCCATGTTGCTCTTCAAAGTACGTGCTTTTTCTGATATTTTACAAGTATTGAAGTGAATGAAATGGGTTTGGGATGAAACTGAGCTACTGTCTACTGATGACTTAATATAAATCTTGTTATACCTCACATTCATTGCAACTGCAGACTCGTTATTTTTATTAGTGTAATCGTCATATTAGTAATGGAAATGCAGAATTGTAAAATTGTGATTTATAAACTGAGGAGTGTTTCAGCAGTAATATGGAGATTCAGGCGGAATATAGGAAGCAAATTATTTTCAGTGACCTCCAGCCAGAATATGGGAACTCAAGGATTTGAGGTTTTCACGGCTGTAAGTCTGAAGATGGCCGTCTTCCCGAGTTGTTGCACCGTGTAGTCTGGTAGAAGTTTGCCGACGTTTCAGAGGTCCTTGCTGCTTCCATTATAGGCAGCAAGGACTTCAGAAACGTCGGTAAACTTCTTCAGACTACACAGTGCAACAACTCGGGAAGGCGGCCTTCTTATGGGAACTCTCTCTTCATTCGTGATAATATGGCACGTCTGCGATCTCACAATATGCCGAGCAGGCAAGTTTGTATAGCGGGTATTTTGTTACTGCCAGTGCTTCCAACATAACTAATATGTCATAACTGGAATCTTTTGGTGTCTGTAATAATTGATTGCAACTACTTTGGACTTGGAATCAAATATAATTCATCAAGATAATATACAAGCTACTACAGCAAAAGAAAAAAATTGTTTTAGAAGGAGATTGGGGCAAAAATTAATTTACATTACAGTATTAAAGTGTAGTACTGAGTGTACTCTGAAGTATTTGTTCTTTTCACCAGACAAGTAATGTCGAATTCCAGGCATGCAAGAAGAGCAGTGATTGAGTTAACGTTGTTGAGGTGTAACAAGTGCATTTGATTTATATTTTGAATGGGATTGATATGGTCACCTTTACCTTTAAGAAGGTTCATTTTACTTTTAATGGATGCATGGAATGAGGTATAAGGTAAACTGTCTTCTCATATCCAATTATAAATGGCATGCAAGAGGTCTGTCAGTTAAGTAATAATAAATGTTGCCGTCTCCATGGTGATTTGGCTGCCTGCAAGCCTTGTTTTGTGTGTCATTGGGCTCTGTCAGACCAACTGCCACCAATAGAAATTTGGTTTATTGATTGCTCTGTAGCTCAGACTTATTTCATTGCCAAGGGTCACATTTTTTCCCCATATATTTGTGTAGTCTTCTTGAAATTGTGTATAGTAACAGACAAATAATTTTTGCTTTAATTTTACTTTATACTGCATATGTAGCACAACAGAGAGGTCTCAATCCATTGACAAGGATTTATAATTGTGTATACATGTACCAGGTCTGTATTTGTTAGTCTTTTAAGATTGGCCATTCTCCTCTTCTCAGATACAAATATTTTGCTTCATAAAGTAGTGTCAGTTTTCTTCAGTTGAGAAAGAAAAGTAACTGCCATTACGGTTAATTTTGTTCGTTATATCTAAGGTTCCTTGCTCATCCCTGCCCTGATGACTGGTGGATTGGTGACTCTCGGTATTTGCATATGAAACAGTGGTCCGAGTCACTGAAACATTTCTTGTAGATTATTTATGAGTATATTTAAAGGTGCTTTGCTTTATGTGTCATTAAATGGATGTTATTTTTATTCTGAATTATGTTACAGACCCTACAGCTTTTACAAATTAGTGTAGCCAACATAGGATATAGTAATTAGTGTAATATGTTTAATACTTTTTATTTTGAGATTGTTTTATCATTTAATATACTGCCATTTGTTGTGAACTAACAGCTGTTGTGAATTCTTCCATTACCCTCTTAAAAATGGTCAAGAGTAATAATGCAATGGAAGGACAATTGTAAGGAAAAATGAGTTATTGAAATTACTGGAAGAAGTTCCAGATTTATAGTACGGTTGAGACAATGGGTCAGTAACCACGTATTAAGGTATTCATTGTGTTTAAGTATTTACTGCAGCCATTGCGTCATTAATTGCGGTCAAATAGTTGGCACTCCTGCTGTGCAGTCAGGTTGATCTGGAGACCAGTTACATCTTTCAATCCATGATTTTTCTAAATTTCTTAAGATGAATGTGTGCATTCTGGCCAGATCTGTGCCTCAGCCGCATCCATCCACGTCCTTATCCACTTACTCATCATTATCAGCTTCCCGTTACGATCGACTGTGTAGGGGAAACATAAAAAATGGAGTGGCTTTAAGTTTCGTGCCGTTAGGTTGGTCGTGGTGGTTCCATGAAAAATGGCGTGTTGGTCGAGCGCGGGTTTCAAGCTTCGAGCTCAAAAAGTGTTTTCTGGTGTTTCTCTTACTTTCTACAGTCGCAGTTTATCACCATTGTAAATCTAAGACTTGTGATCAGCTTATCGAAATGGGTTTCCAGTGAAGACTCCAGAAAGTAAGTCATAATTAATACTAATTGCTGCAGTCAGTGTTTGTTAAAGTAGGGCAGCCAACTTCGGGTTAAGTGACATTCAAGGTTTCTATGTAGCTTCCCTATGCATAATGCTGTTCACGTTCCGTAATCTTTATAGGTAAACATAATAGTAGTTCATGAGATGATGTTATTTTACCCAGAGTCTTGGCCTAAAATTACAAATTGTAGGCATTTGGATTATATTTAATATTTTACAAGTTCACATAGGAAGACTAGTTGCATGTGCAATAAATATTTATTCCTACTCCAACATTACAGAAAGCGTGCATCTAGAGGTCAAGCCTGTTAATCTGATTTATTTATTAAGTGTAGTTTCAGACCAATCTCCCCTATATCAGCATGTTTAAGTATTCTAATCAAACGCCGCAACTGAATTTAATAAATTAACTCCACAGAGCAAAATGTTTGAGAATCTAATAGTCGCGCAGCTGGTAACATTCGTGGACTTTAATGGAACCGAAGGTGTATTTCCACTTTCTAAGAGCACTCCATTGGATTCTACACTGTGCCTGATCAATCCAGCCTACACTTCATTTTCATAACTATAAAAAAGTATTTGCAAAGTTTGCTCCCCTGAAGTTGGCTGCATATTCTATTGTGTTTTTAGTAATCCACGTTCAAGCTGTTTGAGCGTATATCGGACACGTTTAATGTAGACAATCTGTACTTCTTAAGTTCTTCCTAAAAATAAAATAAGCTGAGAAATAACAGCCTTTTTGGCAGTAGTAGTATCAGCGCGAGTGGCAGTGTTTTGTTTTTGGGACTATGTTAACGTAAGTACAGATTTTGTCTACTTTAACTTTCGTCAGATATAACCTCACAGTTTCGAACCATTAAACGTTAATCATGGCATTTATGCTGTACGGTGTAATTAATTGTTTATCAAAATATAATCGTTGATACGATAGCTTAGTCAATGGCTGGGGCCAATGATTTTAATTAGGCTTTGTCTTTATATTACAAACTATCAAATAAATACATATTCCATAGATGATAAAGTTAGCCACACTGACTAGAGTACGGAATAAATCGTAAGTACAAAGCACACATGCGCAATTTAAATATTAATTAGGTCTCACAAACGACGATGCTTAGCATAAAAATATTAAAATGTTACCCTAGAACAACGTTGCAAAGGAGCGTCTACATTTCTCTCAATATATTTATTCTAGCGTGTACAAATTTATTTTACTTTATATTACTTTTAGACGGAAAATGTCAATAAGACGTTTATTATTTTAATTAGACAACTTATACGTAAGATCAGATCTTTATACAAATCTAAATGGCTGCTTGCTTTTGTTAGGACCTGTAATATCAGGTTTTACGAGAAACCGTCCAGCGGCCTGAAGCGAGCGAAGGACTCAAGGACCCCTTGTCCTTTCAGTTTATGCGTGTTACATTTTTGGGCGTTGTGGTTGGGGTTAGAAGCTGTCGTCACGTGACGCTGTTCCTGTCTGTGAAGATGTAAGGGCTCTCTTCTGCTGGGCACAGGAAACGTGAGAAAGGTAGCTCGACGGCGTGAGGTGTCTTATTCCCTACTGGCTCCAGTAACGAATTCCAGAGCGAATTGGCAGCTGTGACAAAGGAATGTGCGTAGTCAACATTACTACAACCTATTTCTTTAACGCCCATTTTAATATTATCCCAAAGTCTGCAAGATGTCTCCTGGTAGTAGAATACGACGGATCAACACATCATGAGAACACATCTGCACCCTGAGGCACCTCTGTCTGTCCACACACGAGTTTCGGAACACCCATTTCGTTATCATCCTTTCAACTCCATCGTGAAGTAATCTTTTGAAATACAAGCTGTCCTTAAGTCGGATTCCTTGTATAGCTCAAAAGGATCTTTAGCTACGCCTGTTAAGATTGTATTTTTTGTGACAAAATTTATCGATCGTCAAGTTCAGAATTTATAAGTCGCTGCAGACTCCATCACAAACCCACTTAAAAGGCATTGCAACTAACCCATTGCGTGCGTTTTCTGGCTGAAGTGGAAACAGTCCTCGGATAGGAACGAGAAGTCGGTGACGTCTCCTCTTGGTGTCCTCTTGTTTGGTATCGTGGCCTCAGTAAGGAATCTGTGGCCAACAACGGCGAAGTCGTCCTTAGAATTATACCGACCGCTGGTTGCCTGCAAAAGCACATAACAACATCATCTCCTGGGTTTTGACGTTGCGTAATTTTGCGTATGGTTAGCAGCGTTTCAGATAGGAACATACTGCCTTCATCTTGAAGGTATGTTGACTTCTGTATTGAAGATGGTACTGCAACTTTCTCCTAAACGTCGGTAACGCCCTACAAGACGATAAGAAAAGCAACCCAAATTTACTCCGCTGTGGAAACGTCGAATTTTTTTAAAAAAATATTTGCTGTTATTGGATGTAGTTATTAAATTTTGTTTATTTGAGTGGAACTTAATTCTACATGAATAAAACACTTTGGCGCTGTTTTGCAGGTGCTAGAGATTGAAGCAAGATTTGGAATACAGTGATCATAAATTATTTTACATATCCGCGTTTCAAATTTTACCTGGGGAGGGGGGGGGGGGGGGGGGCTAAATGGGAAATGTGGTTTGTAACAAATTCTTACCAATTCCAAATCTGTTTTCTGTACGTCTCGCATTATTTGCGTGAAGTTGTCCTTCAGATGCTGCCATCGCAGTCCGAACAGACAGGGGCACTCAACGTCATTGATCAGGGCACACAGTGCTGACTTTCCTTTGAAATCCTGGATAATCCGCAGCTCTGGAATAGACGATGAACGAACATTCCCGTTTGTCTCCGCTTAAATATTCGCCGTGTTCAGAATCTAACAGATGGCAGGAAGTTAAGTTGGCTTCTAGCAGCTTTTGGCTATTCAAACAGTCGATAAGTTACGTTCGTAGTGTTAGAAATTCCAAGGCATTTTATCAGATAACTTTCACTAAAATAATACAACCTTTAGTGGTGATAATAATCTTTGCGCACTAATTATTATAGCAGGGTATTCTTAGAATAATTAATGAATCCAGATTTTCTTTAAAGGCCTTATTTGGAACTTTGACACAGACGAAAAATGAAATAAAGTATTGCTTAATTTTCACTGGGACAGACTTCTGATACTCGAGAAGAAAGTTGTTTACGTATTTAAATTCTTGAGTGCAGAGAGACGGGTGTAGATGGTTTTAAGTGATCTGGTTAATTATTTGTTGATGTAAAATCAACATCGCGCTGGCCAACCTATGAAATGTCGTGCGATCAAAAACACTAACTAGTGCCCTTAGTGAAAACACCTCTTTATACGCAGATTTCTCCCGCCACTTCGTCTCTCGTAAGTCCAAATATTTCTCTCATGGAGCATCCTCGATCTGTTTCCCCTCCCGTAAGAGTGGAAGACTTATAAAATTGAATATCCTACGTCTTAAGCAGACGCTGTACGGACGGTCGTACTCACGAGGTGGGGCCACTAAGTTGACGATCGTCCGTGGCATGTTGTCCCTCAGGTAGTCCAAGGCCGTCGTGAGTTCTTTTTTGTGAAGCTCCGATGTGACGGAAATGTCTTTCAGGTAGCACATTTCTGAGCAGAAGTCATTACTTCCGATCATCATTGTCACCATCTGTACATAAATATGCGTTGTTGGTTACTAGGCAACGCTGATCTGCTGCAAGTCTACGCTCTAGCTCAGTGGTATTCAACCTTTTATAATTTCTCTTCAACTTTGTACCCCCCAAAGCTGTTGGTGTACAATCTACATCTAAAATAAATTAAATAAATTACATTACTGATTATTAAGTGTTTTCATAAAATAATATATATTTTTTAAATTTCACGTACCCCCTAAGATGTCTTCGCGTACCCCAGGTTGAACACCACTGCTCTAGAAGACGACAAGAGACGAATGTTTTCTGCATCCATAAATAACACAGAATTTGCGCATGGTACACGGTGTTCCATTTACAACGCTATCCCGACAACTGCGCAGAAACCCCTTGTTGCAGCTGAGACTGGATAAAATTTCATATTGAGGGTCTCCGTTGTTGTTCACCAAATATTATTGCGATGATCAAGATAAGATGGGCAGGCCATGTAGCGCGCACGGGTGAATGAGAAGTTCGTACGCTACAATTTTGTTGTTGTTGGAAGCCTGAAGGGAAAAGACGTGTCGGAAGACCAAAACGTAGATGGGAGTATAATATTAAAACTGGTCAGAGGGGAAATCGGTGTAGAAAGTTCGAGGTCTGTCTCAGGATAGGGACGGGAGGGCGGGGTCTTGTGAGCACGGTAATGAACTTTTGGGTTTCGTAAGAAGGCGGAGAATTTATTGACTAGGTGAGCGTACTGTGAACATTCTAAGGGGTGAACAACATACACTTTCTTTCTCCCTGTATGTTATTATATCCTACGATTTATGCCTCCGGCAGCCTGAAATTGACCATCGCGGATACGGAATTCAACTTGAGACTTAATATTAGTGATGTATACGAGTGTTGTGATTTATTAATTCTGAAGATTACTGTCTTCTGGGTTGTTGCGCCGCGTAGCCCGGTAAGAGTATCGACGTTTAAGAGGTCCTTGCTGCCTCCATCATCAGGACGATGAGCGCCCTGATGATGGAGGCAGCAAGCACCTGTGAAACATCGTTAAACTTCTACTAGGCTACACGGCGTAGGAACCTGGTGGCCGGCAAGGAGCGCAGTCCCTACCTTCCAGTCGTCCTTGTAGTTGACGCGCTTGTCAGAGCGCATGCGCCGAACCAGAAGTTTCGCCTGGAACGCCATATCTCTGGTTTCGGCGAGGGGCTCGGCGACATTGAACTGCGAGTTCACCTCGGATCCAAGCGAGTCCTTGAGGGAGTATCCGATCAGGGCGGGGTTGTATTCCCTCAGGATATTGGGTAACGTCAAGTATTCGCGCCATGTTGACTCTCCGCCTGCCGTCAAAACATTTCAAATCCTTGTAAGGACTTCGACAGGGCCCTCCTCCTAAAGGTTCTCCCAATCAAAATTGTGTATGCATTTTTGTTCTCTCTCCGGAGCAGATTTTATGAAAGTGGAAGTTTTTTAGTTCCTGAATAAAGATATATTTTATCGTACATCAAAATCTTAGGGGAAGAAGCTACTTGGAAGACCTAATTGTGGATGGGAGATAATATTAAAATGGGCATTGATAAAATTGGTGTGGTACGGGAAATTGTGAACACAGTAATGAACAAAATGGAGGAAAGTTCGTGTCTAGCTCCAGAACTGTGCTCCATGGAGTCTGAGCGGGTGGGCTCACCTCCGGACCACGACATCCCCCTGTTCTCGACCGCCAACTCGACCAACCCGGCCGCGGCAGTTCCGGTGCCTGCCGTCAGGCTGTCGCCCATCGCACCGACGACGTCAATGTCACCCGGGCGCAGGCGGTGGACGCTGGTAGGTCGCGTGGCTGATCGCGCACCGGGCGATTCAGGCCCAGTGTCGCAGGGGAACGGAGAGTCGTCTGGCACCGGCTCTTGGAACTTGCTCTGCAAGACGTTCACTGATTCAGCTCGCAGGTGCGAAAAGATCTTATTACAATGCGAGGTCCCGGGGTTCGGCTCTGGACTTTGCGAACGGCAGCAGAATTTAAGCGAAGGAAGACGTTACAATGCGGTAATTTGAGGACTGAGAATTAAACGGAGGATATTATTAAAATGGTGATATTAATTAGCCGGAATGGTTAAGGATGTGGCCCGTTGTCCGGGTTCGGTGTTGACTCGTATTTATTTTAAAGATTCTGTACCAACTACCGTCATTGTTTGAACTGGTAAGACACAGGCTGAGGGTTGCAAGTGAGATCGTGGTCTTGTAAGTGGATAGCAACGTTTCGGATGCGTAGGACGCCTCCGTCTTCAGGGTGTTTTACTCTGAAGAAGAATGCCATAAGTTACTCCGGAACGTTGGTGTCCACCGTCATCACAATCCAGAAGACAACAAACCACAAAATTCTACTTACGTTGAAGTGCTGAGAGGTGGCCCGCAGACTGTTCGCTGCTGACATGGCCGTGGCGATACCTCGTTTAGACGCACTTCCGGTTTTCAGTAGTCCGGATGTGAAACCTCTGCGTGCGACTTGATATGGCTTATCTAACCACCGAAGCCAACTTGACTGAGTTTGCGTCTCTACCAACAGAGCCGCTGTAATCGTCAAAAGCAGCAACCGCGTGGTCCCCATATCGCATGTCAAAATCTGCAAATGTTCTTGGTTAGTAGCTGTTCCAGAGTCGATCTTCTGGGTTATGACACCAACTCTTACAAATGGTTACCAACATTTTGAAGACCGTGACCCAAATTTTCATCGCCGTGAAACATCAAATCACCGATGTTTAGCAAATAACACTTCGAATTTTGTATAATATTGGTTTGCTAAGAACCGAAAGGAAACCTGGACCACAGCGATTTTCATATAATTCGTGTTAGTTACGAAAGTGTTATGCAACAGTTTGCAAACTAATTCTAACATTTGTCGAATCGAACTTACCAACAGAAATTCTGTGTAACGAGGTTTTATTTAAAGGAGAAAAATGAAATTATATCGTAAAATATGTTGAGCATCGACTACATTACACATAATAAGTAATTTAATTTCAATGTGCAAAATTAAAATTAGTGTTTCCGCCCGGGATCGAACCGGGGACCTTCCGCGTGTTAGGCGGATGTGATAACCACTACACCACGGAAACTTGTGACTGTTTCTTTCGCCAAGGTGTTTGATACATCCCGAAGACGTCGATGTCGGTCTACTGAGTTGCAACGCCGTGTGGTCTTCCAGAATGGTACCAGCGTTTCGGAGGAACATATAACCTCTGTCTTCAGGGCTGAATGGAAAGAGTATGCTCCTCCGAGACGTTGCTGTGTATCCACAATCCAACATGGCGCAGCGTTCGGATTCCACACCCGCTTGTGTGGTCGTGATACGAAGTGGACTCACGGCATTCGTCTGTCTGTAGTGCGCATTGCATTTTGACACACAAACCGAATTCACAGCTGTAATATTCGACTGCATCTTCATTCATAAACGTTCTTAACACCGATTATTTGTCTTGTTTCCAAGTTGCGAGGTAAAACTTCGCACACACAAACAAAAGCTTCAGGACCGGTGGAAATAACAATGTTTAAGAAGACCACTGAAATCGAAAATGAATGTATCACTCCGCCAGCTGCTTCCGGTTGTCTGACAAAAGTTGCACAAACTGGATCTTCCGGGCGAAAAATAAGTGCCTCGGATTGTTGAAAAGAGAGAGAAGAAGAAGAAGACAATTTTCGTTTTGGTCAACCCTGGGGCATCGGTGGCTCAAACGCGACTGAAATGTTCTCATTAGAACGGGACGCTAACCGATTTGTCCTCGTGTTCAAAGACCTAGAGGCAGGGCTCCTTCGCGTACTTCAGCAACGAGTTTGCTGCTGAAGTTGGGGGGTTGGGCGTAGGTATGACAAACTGTGAAGAACTGATTCACTGAGCTCCTGCGAACTGCAACAAGATTCTTTGTGCGCAAAATGTAAGCAAGGCGTGAACTGAATTGAACTGGTTCGGGTTAGCATCGAGGGGTAGACTTTTGCGAACACATGGCGAACATTTGTATTGAGTAATTAAAGATTTTAGTGTTTCTGAACTCGTTAGGTTAGGTTAGGTTAGTTTAGGTTAGGTTAGTTTAGGTTAGGTTAGGTCGTTGTGTCAGATGAAGTGTCAGGTTCTCATGGCGACGTTGCGCCTTGTAGTTTGGTGGATACTGATCGACGTTTCAGAGAAGATTACCTCACCCCGACATTGGAGACAGTAATTTCATCTTTCATGTCATGAAATATTGTAAAAAAAATATTTTTTTCCGTTGTGGTTTATAGGAATGGTCTTGTAATGGTTACTGACGTTTCGGAGGAGCTTGATCAATTGTTATTTGAAATTTTTAGTGAATAATCAGCATTGGCGAAGGGAAGTGAACAAGACGTGTGTTCGTTAAATCCCGTTTGTAAGCCTATTATAAATTTATTAACTCAGTTATAACCTTACTTTGGGAAACTGTAAGTTCGCTTAATGTAAGTAGTCTCATTGTAGGTTTATATGAACGTTATTTGAAGTCTGTCAACAGTTTCATTGAATAAGTAAATGCTTAAAATTAACATGCATTACGCTAGAAAGGAGGTGCATGCAGGAATGGAGAAACTTACATAACGAGGAGCTTCATGGATTTTTTTCTATACCTAGCGTTCTCTGGATGATTAATCGAGGTAGTGGAGCTTCGTTAGACCGAGGGGCTTTGCCATCCACGGGGCTAGTTTTCTTTCAGGGACTACGCCCCATGGGGACACAGCCCTCTGACGAACAGGAAGCTAAAAAATGATTACTTAATGGGTATTTTTCATGTATCGTATTATGTTCCCCTCCCAAGTAATGTACGTGACATTTGTCAAGCAAAAATATTTATTCAATTCTTTTAGTGTTTAAATTGCGTTTTAAGTTTGTTACTCTCAGTTCCACAACAAGATGGCGGCAATTCCAAGTTTACGGTATCATGATTCTCGTTTCCCGTCCTTGCAGTGTTGAGGGCAAGGCAAACGAGTTCAGAAGTTGGTTAGAATGTCGCACTCGCTGCAGATTCCACTCTCGGAAAGGCCTTTAATTGTTTCAAGGTGAATGGCACGCGTTTCAACCATCAGTCACTCTTAATTTTTTAATTCATCTGTTTCGCGCAATTCTCACTGTAAATAACGTTTGTTTCATTGAATGAAGTTGACCGTTATAGTTCTGCTTTTACGCGGTGCAAAGGGACGGAATAAAAATTACCACAAAATTATGAATTGTACGTGATTCAGGTTGTAGAACTTGGAAACATTTTCAGTAACATCTCATCATTATTATATTGTAATTAAATAAAATTTACAATTTTGTACAGCAGACATCTCTGTTAAAAAAAAGGTTCACATTATTTAATCTGTAAATGCGGCCTTTTTTTAAAAATAAACAAAAGGAACTTGCTTGAAATTTGTATTAAAATGCCCGACATCTTAGTATCGTTGAGTGTTAATAAGTAGAATTGCAAATTCACAGTCACATGACGGGAATAATTCCGAAATTTTGCAGGATGAAACACTTAAATTTTGAACAGAGGGTAGTTGACGCCATAATCGATATTCGAACTAGGTACACCAGAACAAAATGCAGGTAAGACTAAGTAAGCACTTTGTCACAATCACTTCTTCAGTTGCCATGTTTTCATTTGAAATTTTAGCGTTGCGCTGTGCGCGTAATGCCTTACCTTTCCTTGCTGCACAATCTCACACACGCAATCAACATTTACGCAGAAAACGCAGAAAACGCAGAAGCTCTCCTGGAAATGTCTTGTTTTGTCTGAGGCCGGTCCGGTATATCGCGTCGCCAGCAACGGAGTTCCTGACACTGGTGCTCGGTTTCGACTCATCTGCACTCAGCTCGATCGCTGTCCTTGATCTCCGCAAAAAGTGAGCGAGGGGAGGGCAGACCGGCCCAATTGCGGCAATCTTCGTATTCACCCTGCGTTGTTAATTTGAGCGACGTTAAATATTTATCTGACCGTGGGTTAGTCCGACACGAAAAAGCACCAGGATGATGGATGTTGTCTGGTAACAAATCCGCTGGGCGTTGCAACCCACAAGACCAGCAGACACATCTTCACCGCCGTGAAAACCTCGAATCTAGTACAAGGTGATCATCACCTGCGCCCTTTCATATGCAAACTCTTAAGCAATGCACAAGTAAGAACTCTCAAAGTTTCGATTTTCATTTATCAGCCTCGTTCTTGATTCTACACATAAAAACCTTAATAATTCTCACCCCAAGAACTGGACAGCGTTTGCCTGTTGAATGATTCATAGTTGAACGAGAATTAAATTTATAGAATAAATTTTTACAACGATAAATATCATTCGTTTGTTTGTTAGCTGTGCTGATCTGTCAGTCAGCACGTAACGGTTGATTTGTTGGTTGTAGATAATCTTAAGGTGCAGAGGTTATATGACGTCGAACGAGACGAGATTTGTATTCATGGGTGTTGATTGAGAGCAACTGGGTTTAATCGGTTCGTGGTCTATTTTAAATTGGGAGGTGTCGAGGAAGAACGACTGGTCACCTCACTTCAGCCAACGACTCTCAGAAGTGTTACGACTTGAAAATCCATATTGTCCTTCGACGCCTGTGTAGCGCACAGAATTTACCTCAGTCAGGTTTTATTTCGTAATTAATGATTTAGTTTTCGTTCTGGTGATGTCGGCCTTGCAATAAGTTACTTCATTAAGTGTGTTGGGACAACAAACTTGCATCACCGTGACTGTGTTTAATTTTGTTTGTTTAATTTTTATTGTCATAAGTGTTTTTGATACCAGAGTAAAAGGGTTGTCCAAAAATATCAACAGATTTGAGTCCAAGCCTGA
Source organism: Zootermopsis nevadensis (assembly GCF_000696155.1). Next base: position 90,193 of record NW_019059992.1, on the reverse strand, counting down.
ACTGCATTGAATTTGTCGAACTGCAATCAATAACTCTGTGACGTGAGAAACGTATATTTTTTTTTATCTCCCTTCAAGAATTTAACCTTGGTTACTACTCGGCTGGTTAGAATGGCCCGCAACTATATGCCATTCTCGCTTCCAAGTGCAACATTTTTACCCTTGACACCGTTTCACAAAACCAGGTAACCTTTGCTCCATTCCTTTTCACAGACTCACCCTACATTCTCAGAATTTTCCGAAATTGTAGAACGTGTCTCCAAACTGTTTCGTAATCACTCGTCTGTCTGGCTTAGGGGTGGAGGTCAGTGTCTGGACCTCGGAAATTTTAAAATTTCACCGAGTTTTAAACTAGTCCACAATTGCGGACTATTTCCGGCAGGTTGAAGCTGCGAAAATTCCCCGAGAAAATTACGCAGGTGGGATTTGTTTTCGGACAATGGCCCGACAGCCCCCGAAGTGTCCTACGGAATATTTGACAGCTGTCATCTTGAACCCGGCCCAGACTCGGATATTTATTTTGCGTCAAATACGTGCAGTATCTGGTGCCTTGCAGCGCACAGTACGCGTAGTTTGCGTTTGTTATTCTTCTGTTTATTTAACGACGTTGTGCCTGCTGGTTAGACTGTAATGCGGTGTTTATTTTAGATTTAAAAACAACTGCTAACTGCATAGACTTTCCAATTATCGGCTGAAGAGCCTCCCCCTGTCAACAGTAATGCGTTATCACGGTGTGTAACACAAATATACTCTGTCGAAACGGTTCTAAAGTCTCTGTCCCAAGATGGATCGCTTTTTTATTCCGTGTGATTTTTTTCCATTGGTTCTCAATTATCTGACACTCGCATCGGAACGTCGCGGTCAGGCGAACGTCTCGCTACCTGACGTCACGCTCCTCTGCTTTGCCTGTGTGTCCGGGGTATGTCCCGAGAGTCCGGCGTTCAGATCCTCTGTTGCCGTGGAGGTGTCCTCAAAAGGCGAATCTTGTGAACTGATCATTTTCTCTTGGTTCGAACCCTGTACGTCCTCGTCAGAATCGTGGGCTTTGCTCGGTGATCTCGATGAGCCAGACGTCTGGACCGTTTCGTTCTCGGGCTGAGCCTCCTCGCTTATGGTAGAAACTTTCCTTTGCCGCGCGCTGTTCGTGGGGTGAGACTGACTTGGGACGAGATGACTGGATTGCGAATCGTCGTTGCTGGACGAATTCCTGGGAAACGCCGTGCTTCTCCGCGGGATCCGCGTTCCGGGCGGCCGAGCGCCTTCGTGCTGAGCTAGAATGTCGCTCACTGTGCCGATGACAATCGACGGCCGTCTGGTGTGAGGATGCGGGTCCTTCTGAGTCCCTGCATCGGCGCGTGTGGACACACTGGGCCTCGTTCCGTCGTCGGGCATGATGAAGCTCGTGGCGGTGGGACGTCGCTCACTGTAGGCCCAGGTGGGGCGGTGTTTGGGCTCGTAGTCTTTGCCTACCAGGCGATACAGGCGGGCCATGAACAGGTTGTAGGTGCGAAGCACCTGGACGTGTACCTGCGGGTTCAACAGCGAGTGACTGACGAGTGCTTTGACCGCGGAGGGAGCCGAGGTTGTGATCTGGGTCTTCGGACGCTCTGTGTTCCCATGGGGTCCAGGTCACACCTGCTACAAGACCACTAGGCAGGCCCCACAACCCAGAAGGCAATCTCAGCTCTCATGTTGCTGGGGAGGAGAGCGGGGTTGAATAGGATGAATGTGTGTGAGGGTGTGCGGTTTAATCGTCTGGGGGTGACGAAGTAATTAACTTGTCCCGTGTGGTAGGGCACGAACTTGAAGATGGATTTACGTATGTTTAAATATATAGCTATATATAGTGCGGCTGAACGCAAGATTCCACTAGTTGAGACTTTTCAGCATGAAGAATACTCACCTCTTTGTTGAGGTAACAATAGAACAGAGCAACGAAGGTGCCCTGGAGCCCGTCCATCGTGTAGAAGGCGTAGTAGTACGCCTCTTCTTGGGTGCAGTCCTTCGTGCTGGGACGGACCAGAGTCACCAGGAACTGGACACCGAACAGCGGCATTAGCAAGATGGTGGCCCGCGTCATTCGTCTGCACAATCAGAAGATCGTATTCATTCACACGCCGCGTTGCTGTCGAGTGTCGCGCGGGTCCCGGGTTCGGACCCAGAGCGACGTCTGAAACTCCTTCTATCCATCTTATTGTACTAGGCTTTTAATAGTGTCGTCTGGGGATTGTGGAACACGCTGTATATGGACATGCGTGTCTTACAGATGTCAGATAACGTGGAACGTGTTACGCCTGTCTTTTATCAAAAATTACTTGACTGTATCACGCGAGTGAAAACAATAGATCCACTTGTGGAGGAATCGGTGATAACATTTTTCATCCAATTGATGTAGTTTTTTTTACAGTAATGTGTAGTGTGAAATATTTATCGTCTTTAACGGTCTTCCACGTCTTTGGAGGACGTGAACTCGGCAGATGCAGGTCATTCGTTCGCCTGACTTCGTGGCCAGAATAACAACGATCGCCAATGATAATTACACACGGGAGGGCTCAAATTACATCGCAGCTTTCAAGACACGTAATAATTTAACGACGCGTCATCGTTTACCAACCCGCAGTTCGCAGACCATTCTGGCTCGACGCAGATTCTGATTAACGATGCACAGTACCCTACATACATTTTTTATCTAGCGATTAATTTCCGTTCTTAGTTTCCCCATAGCAACCAAAAGATTCATGTCGTCGTGTTTCATTACGAAAACACGTGGGTGGTATAACAACTCAACGCCCTCACGTGATATCAAAATAAAATGAATGCTATGGTTGGCAATTTATTTTATTTTGATATCACGCGAAAGCGTTGATATTTATATTTTGAATATATTTCAACGTCCTGCAATCAGTTGATTTGTAAGCTGATCTGTGTCTTCTAACATTTAATGCTATTAAGGGATTTCGGATTTTATGGGATAATATTAATGACTATGCGTGTATCAGTTTAGAATTTACGTCATTCTTGACAGTAAAGTTACTAGTCTTAACAACACGTACATTTATAAATATCCTATAAGAGCACAAAGTACCTCATAAAATGTCCACTAATGAATTAAGCTACGAATAGGCACTTTTTTTTATACACTGCAGATAGAGAGACGAGGTACCCGCCTGCCCTCCGAAAAATCACTGTTGTCGTATTGCTCCGCCAATCAGGAATGATTCAGAACCAATGATTAATGAAGCAAGTCGCAGTGTGTGTTACTTTACCTGATATGCCCGGATTTAGCCGTGTTGACCCTCCGTAGTTTCGTCCACAGGACTCGTACAATGTCCAGCATTAACAGTGTATTAATCTGAAACGAGAGACATTCATAACAAAGAGCTTCGTTATTCTTGTTCTTAAGTGTATGAAGATTGGCTTTCGAGGTGTTCAACGCCTGAAGATGGCAACTGAAATGCGTTACGAAACGTAGGATGAATTTAAAGAAACGACGCGGCTTAAAATCTAAATCCGATTTTGAACAAAATTCTTCTTCGTGGTTTCTACTTTTCGTGTGAGCCTGTGGCTTTGGACTGATGATTAATGACTGGACTGCCGAGTAGGAAAAGAAACAAGAAATGATCTTGAAACCACAATCTAAATTTTTTCCCCTGTGAGAACCTCGGATCACATTTGGTCAGATTTCATGAATGCATGAAACTTCTGCTGAAAGTGTTTTTTGTAGTTCGTGTTAGCATCGGTAAGAAATTTGTCTTGTGTTTCGAAAAATGAAAAGTGCAATCGGACGAGACTGAGACTGCATCAGCCATTCTTAATTTTACGCACTTTTACGAACACTTAACCCCGTCGTATGTATAATTACTTTACTGGTACAATTTCTTAAGAAAATATTCAAGTGAATAGACGAGATTCTCCGTGGTATATTCTATGAAAATTTCCCTCTTGTTATTATTAAACTTTTGAGATACGCGAGAGAGACGATTTCTGAAGTGAGTTTTGAAAATCCTCTGGAACACCGCGAGGTGCTCTCGGGGACACAGACTTACCACGAGCATAAGGATGCGAGGCCCATCAGTAATGTACCCGTTGTTCGTGGAATCTGCCGCCCAGCAGTTGACGTCGTTGTATTCAGCCGTGATGAAGGCCCAGATCGCAAATGGAAGAATGGCGAAACCTAAATAAATTTCGTCCGTTCAGTCTAGGGCCACAACTCCACGGCGCTTCTTGAGAATGTAACTGATGGGTTCATCGCCACGTTGACAGCAGCCCGTCACAGGTCCTTATTATCAGCGAGACTAACCTAAGCCTTACCTTCAAAATCAAGTTTCTTAAGATATATTTTAATATTATACTCCCATTTACGCCTAAGTCTTCGTACGAATCTCATCACCTCTGGCTTCCCAACCAAAATTATGTAAGAATTTCTTATGCACCCAGCAATCTTTATCTTTATCGAATTCATCATCGTAAGGAATATTTGGGAAAAGTACGAATTATGAAACTCTTACATCATATCCACCCTACTGTCACTTCATCCCTCTTGGGTGCAGATATTTCCCTCAGCACCCTCTTCTCATACACCCTCAATCCGTGTTCCTCCCTTAGTATCAGAGACCAATACAAAACAGCAGGTAAAATGATAATTTTTGCGTGTTTTAAGCACATATCAGACGGGATTACAAAAGTCTGATCT
>NW_019059992.1:36859-75975 GCF_000696155.1 Zootermopsis nevadensis | reverse complement strand
GTTCAGGGGTGTAAGTGGCAAGGGAAGTTTACTGCTTTTCTGATCTCACCTACCGCATTCTGGAGGTGCACGATTTGAATCCTTGTTGCAGGGAAGTGCTGGAAACGTACACGACCACTTCCTCCCATTAATCATTCAGAATTGAGTCGAATAACCTCTCAGATTCATACAGCATCGCAACACAATATCTTACCACCTTGCCGATCTCGGCCTGGGTAGTTCTTTGCGTCAGAGTTTCTCGAAGTGTGGGGTTTGGTGAAAAATTACAAGTAAAGAAGGTGACTGTGTTCTGGGTTGTAGCTCCGTGTAGTCTGGTGGAAGTTTGCCGACGTTTCAGAGGTCCTTGCTGCCTCTTTCATCAGGCCATGATGATGGAGGCAGCCATCTTCGTGAGAACCTTAGATCCTACTTAAAGACATCCATCAGAGTTAATAATGTGTGGCGCACGAACATAACATACAGACTTCGCGACTGCAGATTCACCTTAATCCTTCGCCTCGAAATGGAAGTCGACGTATACCTCGTCCGACCAAGGAGTGTCGATTTCGTCGCGACGAATTCTTAGAGGGGAGAGGAAGATATCTCAGACTCTCAGGTTATCACCCTGATGCTGCAGCAGTAAGTTCCTCTGAAACGTCGGCCACTAAACTGTGCAACATTCTAGAAGACGCTCCTTTTGTCGCATTGGAGATCATGTTCCTTGGTCCATGGCGAGAAACGTACGCCCAAGTCATAAATGGCGTAATAATGTGAAACATCATTCTTCTTACCGACGGTATGCAAATCACACCCCTTCCCCCTCTTTTCACGTGACTGATGGATGTGTATTGTGACGTCAGAGAAGGTTTTGGTCCATTTCGCCTTATATATCAGCGGCTGAGGTGACCCGTACCGAGACTAGGAGACCCGCCAGTTGATCTTCGGCAGCTTGTGAACGCAGAAGGAGGAAACGTCGTCACGACTGGTATGTGTTGTAGCATGTTTGGTGGCGCCGGAACAAAACTGGGATTTGAATGACTGTGACACGGAGTAGCCGAATTCGCGAGGTCCTCGGTTAAAATCTCGGTTCGGAGGCTGTGACTGTCTTGAACCGAGGGATTTCGTAGTTTTTTCCCAGTCCGTCCAGGTAAATCTTTGAACAGTTCCTTGAACCTGACCCCCCGCTGTTCTTTTCCCAACCTTTCGCGTTAAACTGCGAACGGGACTTCCGATACAGCGTGTGGTCTCGTTGTCAGTGCCGAAGACGCGCGAGGTTGATGCCATTTTGGGGTTCTCGTGCCATGCAGTGTTTAGATCATGTGACGTTCTGGACGAATATGCCGCCTCCATCTTACGGGACGAAGTGACGAGTGCCAGGACATGGAGCCAGTTCTCCGAGAGTGCCATTTTCTTGTACGTCATCCTTCATGTTGTATAAAATTGTGCGGTTGTAAAGGCGGCAGCCATGTTCCTTCCGTTGTCTCGAAATATGATTGATCTCTGTAAAACATCCGTGATACAGATGCCTGCGGGTTCTTTCAGCGAAGAGTGTCAGTGTGGAGGAGGGGCAGAGAGGAGGTACTCTCACTGAACTGTGGCAAACTATAATATTACATCTGTTCATGCGGTAAGAGCAGTCTAATAAGTGCCCGGAATGTCATTCAAGGTTTGCTCGTCTTTTCCAATGAGCGGGATTCCATACATTTCGGCTCATGCATTCTCGCTGCAAACAGCGATAATCAATTGATCTTTGTAATGGCGAAGTGTGGTGTTTTCTTCGCGGTACGGACTGAATTCTTAAATGTTATTAAGAGGAGCTTCGGCTTCAAGGCCTTAGAGTGTCAGTGGCTCTTAGCGATAAAAGAACAGTTATTTTTCCAAGGTCTTGGCGACTGCAATTGAGCCTTGTGTTCGACGCGCTTGTGTGCCGAGGGACCCGTTCGGGCTTATCTTTCCTTTCAGATGTTCCGGAAATTCTTATCTTTGTTACGGTATTCTTATTCGACGACGACGTGGAGAGATAATCTTGACGGGAGACAGCTCTTTCACAAGTTAACTTTGTGGGAAAATGTAGGAAATACCTTACGGGTAGCTGGTGACCGGATTGTGATCTGAAACGGGTACGTAACACGAATATTCGTAGGTCTACAAAGTCTGCCAGTCAACAGTCACTCATTCATATTTTAAAGTAGTCCTTATCGATTTTGCCTGGAGTTAGAACGCAGGTGAACCACCAGGCATTGGGATCATTACCCATCATCCACAAGACCCTCTTTCTAAGATCTTGTCCAATTACAGAACAAGTTAGGAAGTGTGCGCATCGCGAAACAGTTCTGCCAGGATTCGATCTTTGACCGCTGCTGATGGCAAGAATGACTTCCTCGCTTGGTCACCTGCGTGGCTGGGTGGTGACGTCATCACGGGATTACCCAAATTACTGTGTGGGTGTTCGCTCCTCCGGGTGCGTCCCAGGGCGGTGGGATTTATGCCAGCGCCTTTCCGAAGCCGGTCGGGTTATAAGTGAATTTCCAATTTCAACCGTAATATGCACGGTATGCTTTCGCAGAACGAGACGCACACAAGTGTTGCTCGACACGCGAGCGTATCAGAGGAACAGACGACAGGTACAGTGACGTATGAAAGTCGTTACAACAGCAGCGATCTCCTTCACGTGATACGCGGACCAACTGGACGTCTATCAAAGACGTCAGTGAGTCCGTATTCTGCACACATCTTCTTGTAATTGCTTCATTTATTTATTTATTCATTCATAGTGACTTTCCGAAAAATGACTTTTCGAGATGACTCTGCAGGAAATGTTTAAAGGACTTATTTCCAACTCAGAATTTATGCTTTCCAACCAACCAACACGCAATCAGAGCTAAACTTTTCACTTATTTCGTAGTAAATTCCCCCCTCCCCTCTCCTACAATTTCTTATTCCAGTGTGTTCGCGCGCGCACACACAAAATTTTGGCCTCTTGTCGCCTGAAGACTTTCTCCTTTCGTATCCTCACCAGGCCACATCAGGTGGCATCCAGCCGTCATATAATAATTTGAAATCCTGCCCCTCAGTTATCATCGTCATCATCGTCGCTGTTTATGGCTTCTGCAGACTAAAATCGAATTTAAACGATAAATCTTGTCGATCTTACAAATCGAGCGCCGACCGACAAATGAAGATGCTGTGGTCCTCCTCGTCTCTTACGGCAACTTCAGGGATAGATAGGTCAAGACCGCTTCTTTCCAAATCCTTACCAATTCATCATTCGTTCCTCTCGATACTACCAGATGTCTCAAAGTCGCTGGTAAGAAACGCAAGATATCTCTGAGATTAGTAGAACGAAAGTCTGACTGTGTAAACTGTACATGAAGAAGTCACGTTGTGGGAACGTGTTGGAAGATTCTTTAATCTTATGCCAGGATTTATATTATTTTTAAAATTGTTTTCTGCGTAAACAGGTTTGTTATACCCAGCCAAGAGACATGACATGTCTTTCTTTATAAGTCGTAAACGCGTGTCGAAACAACGTGTTATTCAACCACGTTTGTAATCAATGGATAAACTGACCGAGAATTCTCCTTCGTAACTGTGATCTTGGGTGTTTATTTTAAGAACGTGAAAGGAAAAATAAAATAAAAATGGAATATGTAAGCGACGGGGGAATAATAAGAAATAATGTAAGACGAAAATAATAAGTAATAAACTATCGTTGTTTCTTGTGCCAAAATGCGTGTCTCTTTTCGTGTCATCACATCTGCATAACCCACGGCGAGATTAATTCGGGGAAGACTTACTGAACACGGTCGAGGCCGGGTACGAACCGGCATCCCTGTGCAGAGCACCACGTGTTCGGAGTAGGACGACGTTGGTGTGTGCAGGTGCGGTTCCACGCATTCTTAATAATTATTTAGCAGTGTTACATAAATGTTGAATGGGGCGAGTGACTGAATGGATATTCGTTCGCACTGAATTTGAAGAATTGGAGCTAAATTTTGCGTGGGGGTAGAGAATAGTGGGGGTGGGGCTTGTTGGACTGTTGTTCTAAAACAAGACAGCAAAAAGTACGAGAATCGAAGTCCCAAAAACGCAGTTGTAATTTTCCGAGGCTGTTCCAAGTGACTCACTTGCCTTAATGAGTTTTTCGATGAGCCTATGAATGAGGAAGGGTGAGGGGGGAGTACCCACGCAACAATCACACAATAAGAACTTTCATTAGAAGCTGTTCAATGATAGAACTCAATGAATCTCGACTGTTCTCGTATTATCTTCATGAACGATGACGTAATAATAATAATATTTCATTTGTCGTCTTGGTTCTAGATTCGCTTTTTTGGGGCGAATTTTATTTTTTTCGCCAAATTATTTAATTACTCGAGCGTTAAACGAACCAGAGTACCTGCTAAGAACATCGTCGGTGTTAAGAATATATTTCCTTGTATTCCGTCATTGTGTTGGTGTTATCGCGAACTCTAGCGGCAAGTGATCCGTACCACGAGGTCGGTCGCCGCTCCGAACTCCCAGCCATCGTTACTCAGCAAATGCAGACTCGTGCAATAATGGAGTTGACCAACGTCGATAATTTCTCACGTCATGATCCTCCTTATAGAATTAGCAGAAATCATTAATTTTTCATAAATTTCTGCTAAATACTGTGTTGTTACTTACTCCTGAAACCAATGGTTACAAATTTGACTTGTAGTCATAGGTCCTCTTATTGCAAAATGAAAACATGTTGATGGCTGGAAATGTTTTATTAGTCGATTATTGTAGAGCCTGTTACGCTGTTTTCCTAGATTCGATGTCCTCATGGCGAAGATGTCGATTGTTGCCTGCTGGGTTGCAACGCCGTGAGGTCATAACTACAATCGATGTTTTGAAGTTTCCCAGAAAGAAATCCGTCTTGCTCAACGCTAACCTGCTCTGAATGTAAAAGACGTGTGATTTTTACTGAGGCAGTGAGAGGAGCTAACCACGTAAAACACTTGACTGAACGTGACACAAATAACTATTAATTACGGCCAACGGTGGATTGAATACACATAAAACTTACACGCGGCCTTGAAAAAATTGCATGTGTAACTAACATTGTGTCACCCTAAAATTTTAGTAGCATTTGTGAGTCACTTCCGCTGTGGTTTGTTACATCAGACAGTCATCCTGTGAACTTCATCTTTTCTCACAAAGCAGCGTCTGAGAAAATTAGTCACTTGTGACTAAACACGACCTCATCTTCCTTCCAGTCCAAGAAATATTAGGGCCGAGTAAAATTCGTATTTGCGTCAGTCATAATGAGTTCAAATCCGATGAATGGTTAAAAATTGCTGTGGAACGTGCGCGCGCACTCAAATACTCGATATAATAAACCTCATCCCCTTGTTCAGTAGGAATCTGAGCTAGACACTGAACCTGGCTGATTGTTGCTGTCTGAAAATATATGCACTGACGTATTAATAAGACATTAAAAGTTTCAGCAAAATTACATTTACGGAGATATAATGAACGCACCTAAAGCTGCTTTGCTATGACGTCGTATACAGGCGTAACGTACATATGCCACAACGACATCTGGCGTTATAGTTAGGAACTATATTCAGTCAGTCGAGTGAGTGTATCGATTGAAATCGTTTTGGAAACCATTTTCGTATCCCGATTTTTCGAATGTCTAGCAGAAGATGGAGTTCACAGTTGTTCATGAGCACACATCGAAGGTATCTATATTGTGATCCATAAATATTCGTTGAGTATAGGAAGTAACAGCAAATGTTCATACCGAATAGAATTGCGCTTTGTTTCCGTCATTCGCGTAACATGACTTTTTGTGAGATGAGAAATGTGGTTACCTAACTCGCCGCGTTTACTAGCGCTAATCAATACTAGGTCTGCAAAACCTTGTACGATAAATACGATGCTTGTAATTAGAAATTCTGAGAAAGAAAACTCTCTTTTGACTTAGTATTAATATATTAAATATGTTATGATGCAATAAGTGACATATTTTGACTTTTCGTAATTGGAATTTGTAGAGTAATGAGCCCGGCTTTTTTGCAGAAAATATTACATGTCATTTGGTTAATAATGTGCAACGCTACGATGATTATAGTTGACTATTAAGTCTTGGCAGAATGTCATTACATCTTTAATTCACTGTCAACGAAATGACGGGATTGTTTGTACTATTACTACTAATAAAATCAATTCTGTCATTAATTAATTCCTTCTGAAATTATGGGAAGTAAAACTTCTGATTTGCACGAAAATATGCAGTGAAAGCAAATCTCACACGGGAGTGCCGTTTTACGAAATAACACACGGAATAAATGTATTGCTCCTGCATACTTAAGCATAAACATCTTGGTACATAATGCAAATTATGGACAGTTGAACACGCTAATTACTTTGATTTCTGATGTAAATGTGTTTGTTCAATTTTGTAGTTTGACTGACGATACTCATTCTGTGGCTAGTGAGTCACGTGACAGACCAGAGGTAATAAATACGGTTGCAGGAGACGCTTACGGCCTCTTTTCCACAGTAGCATCCGACGCGGTAACAGAGTTAGGACGTAGGTTCAGAATGCCCGAGACTTCATCACCGTATATCAACGGATATCAACAAAACGGACACATGGAGCCAGAACTTTTGGAAGATACATTCCTTTTCACATCAGAATCAGTAGGCGAAGGCCATCCAGGTGGGTAACGTTCTATAATTTTGACCGTAGAAAGGAGTTTGTGTGCATGTTTGATTGGCGCGCAACCATGTGCGCAACGTGGACACTTCTAAGGGAAATGGCCTTCTGCCAGCCCTGGTTTGTAAATGAGTATACTCAGTCGCTCTTTAACGAAGCTGCGTCTGTTGGTTTATGTGTGAGTGTGACCGTGACCCGTGTTTCAATTTGTGGTTAATGTTGTGTCAATACCGCCATTTTCTGTTTCGCGTGGTGCAAATCGGATTTACAGACAAACAATTTGGCAAGAGCTTGGCGATGATTGTTTATATTTCCCCCCGTATGTATATAATACCGTTACGAATTCCCGTTACACGTAGATTTCAAAGTTCCATTGCTTAAACCAAGGACATTTATGATCTCAATTGCCTTTTTTTGTGTTGTATTGGTGAATGATTTACCAGTGTGCCTGAATAATTATAGGTTAAGGTTGCAGATGGAGCTGTTCTAACACCGAGATTTTTTTCAGATAAGATGTGTGATCAAATCAGTGATGCAATTCTTGATGCCCACCTGAGACAGGATCCTGATGCAAAAGTTGCCTGTGGTGAGTGGAAATATTTTAACAGGTCCTTTTGCATGAAGTAAGAGTTGTATGGACCCTGAGAACTGTTGGAGAGAATGATTGTAATATGTGCGTATCCAGGAGGGTCATTCTGTAGGAAACAGTTCAGTTCTATGGAAGAATTAAGTTTTATTTACCGTAGCTCATTGTGTACATATGATAAAGCCGTTAACATACATTACTCTAATTCCCATTCATTTAAAACTAAGTATGCTAAAGGCTTGGTAGCATATTCTGCAGGTGTATCAAGTTGAAGAGATTTTTAAAAGCATGTTTTGTTTAGGAAATTATGTAGACTTCACTGTGCTGTTTGTCATGTCACAGTGTGTTAACACATTTGCTGCTAGTCCTGTTGACTGACTGTCTTGTGCTATCAATGTTGCTCAAGTGCAGTCAGACTCATATGAAGTAGCTTTGATGTAACAGTTTATATTTATAAGTGGACACTGGCAGTCTGGATATGGCATTATGTAATGTTCTAACAACACTTGAATGAATTTTCCTTGTTTATAAGCTTGCAGCTTGAGAGTTTGAAACAAAGGTTGAATGTGGCCCTAGTTTCGGATGAATTATACTGTCTAATTTTGTGTTGTAGTTCATGTTCTGTATCAGCTGATCTTGAATGCGATTGTGGTCATTATTTATCATGCAAGGTACAAACAAATTTTCATAGCCTCAACTTGATCTTGCATATAATAATTTAACTGCAAAGCTGACGTAGGGGAATGCCCCAAATATGACATTTGTTTGTGCACATTTTGAATCTGGAAGTCACCTGGTTTCTGTGTGGTTATTGCAGAGACTGTTACAAAGACAGGAATGATCCTTCTGTGTGGTGAAATTACATCGAAGGCCAACGTTGACTACCAGAAGGTTGTACGAGAAACGGTGAAACATATTGGTTACGATGATTCATCAAAGGGTGAGTAAATGTGTGTACGACTACAGCGTTTGATTGTAAAAAAATTTATAATTTCTTGCAAGTGATTATTTGGTAATTACTGCTTATGTGAGTCAGTTCCTCGTTATTTCTTTGTTTCGTGAGAATACCAGTTAGCGCCTGTTGAAAGTGGGCAGTTGCGCACTGTTTGAGCTCATTTAGTTCTTTTTAACTTGATGTAATATGGGGATTTTGCATTTTGTTTCAATAATATGTCTGTATTTCTCTTGCAATGAAGCAGAAATTGAGATGAGGTTACAGAGGGTTTAGGAAATGCGTAACAAAGCGTTGAGAATTATTTGTCGTGTGGTACGTGTAGGTGCATCTCCCAAGGATACTGGCACCCGGCAAATTGCTTTACGTATTGTGTATTTTAGTGAGAATGCTTTGATAGTTGTGATATTGTTTTCATGAACTAAGCCAATTGTTTGGGCGTCGCCGAATAACGTAGTGGCCCGTATTATTAAAAGTAGGAAGTTCAAAAAAGGTGGGTCTTGAATTTTGCCCCAGGTTAAGGCTAGCTCTGTGTTGACACCCGTAGGGTTTGATTACCACACTTGCAATCTGCTGTTGGCCATGGAAGAGCAGTCGCCTGACATCGCCAACGGTGTTCACAAAAACAAGGAAGAGACGGATATTGGCGCAGGTGACCAGGTATCTACGTTCTTGTAATGTGACTGGGAGGTATTCCGTGGATTCAGAGGATATCTGAATGTGTTAATGGAGGTTTTATGTTTTGTGAGGAATGAGGGTTGAAATGTTTATTAACATGCTTCTAACAGCAGGGACTCGCTTCGTAAGAAGTTGGAAGAATGTTGCTGTCGATGGAGTTAATTCTGTTTGCGCTCTGTTGGAATGAAAGTTCGGGCAGCTGGAGAAGCTGTAGTTAATAGCAGATCCTTGGTGGTTTGCGGTACCTGATGAAAGCAATCGTCTTGGAACCGCACTTATAACTTGTAGATTTTGTGCATCACAAAATGTGCATGAAGTGTTTCATATGCCAGTTTCTTCGAGGTGTGTGTCTGTGCGTGTGTGGTAGAGATGGGCTGCATGGTGGGAAATTTAACTGGTTGCATTGTGTTGTCTGCTAGGCAGTGGAATATCACGAAGCACAAACTTCTCAGATGCAAGGATTCAATAATTGAAACTTTTTTGTATTCTGTCAGCAGCTTAGGTTAGTACATAGGTGACTTTCAGCTGTGGGAAGTTTGTAGGATTTGAGGTTTTCACGGCGCAACAACTCGGAAGATGGCAATTTTCTGCGGGAAGTTTGTCTGGAAAATGTCTCGCGATAGTCCCTTGTGTCTCGATATTTTTAGCATTTGTTAGCGGAGAAGGCAGCAACTTTCTTTGTTGTACTGTAAGAGTTTTGCAGAGTTTTTTTTTTATGTAGACGGCCCTTATACAGTCGTCTGGAGTGTCAGAAGGTAGCTTTAATCAATGCGCAGGTTGGGCAGTCTTGACCAGAGTGCGTGTATGAAGAGTAATTACGCCAGTGGGAGAATGGTAGGACCCGAGTCAGTCTAGAGAGACAGGGGGGTGGTGGTTACATGGATGGACGTACATGACGATATGTTGAATGAAGTTGGGAAAATAAATTTTTATAGGTTTCTAATAATGGAGAGAAAAATTCTTTAGATGTTTCTGTGGTTGATTTTAAAAGAATGAGGGGCCTCTGTTGATTTTCGTACTTTTTTTTATTGTTTTCAGAGGCCTGGGGTTATGAATTTTTTGTTGGCAAGACTAGTCGAGCATTCAGTATATGCGTTGGGTTTACACGTTCAACATGTGGTGTAATTGTAGTGCATATGCAGCTGATACGCATCTGTTGTGCGTTTCTTTCTCGACCTAGGTTTTGATTACAAGATCTGCAACGTATTGCTGGCCCTCGATCAGCAGTCTCCAAACATTGCCGCAGGTGTTCATCTCAACCGCAGCGATGATGATGTTGGTGCTGGTGACCAGGTGATTTTATTGTTGTTTGCCTTCTATATATTTTCTTTTGTGCAATTTCACATCTGGTAGATGCAGGTATAAATTCTTGGTTGAGTCTCGTAGCCTCGTGCTGCATTTTTGTTAATGGGATGCTCCTTTTGCATACTGTAATATTAAATCTCTTTGAGATGGCTGAATTTTTTTAGGTGCGCCCGTTTTTCGCCGTAGTTGACTACA
The DNA here is from genome assembly GCF_000696155.1 of Zootermopsis nevadensis. The sequence goes on along the minus strand of NW_019059992.1, from coordinate 65,589 downwards.
CGCTTCATAATTCTTAAGTGGACAATTTATGGCAAAAATTAAAATCCTGGTTTTTAGATTCCTGAGTTTCTGCTTTACTTTGATTCTGTTTCTGCTGTTCAAACTTTTATCTTCATTTAATTTACTTTGGACTAACAACTTGTTAAAGTAAACTCCGGAATTTTGCGCTAATGTGTACGTGTGTACCTTTCTTTTTGTTTTGATGTCTTTGATTTAATGTTTATTGGTCCAGAAGATCACAACAGGCTCGGTACAATCCGCAGCGTCACGTAGTGATGCAAAGGTGATCTTTTCACACGTGGGAAAATTGTCATTCGTGATTTTGAGAGTCTCTAATCTTAAGTTTTGTATCGTCAGAATTGTTCTACAGACAAAGTAGGTCATGTGGATATCTGAAAGAAATTTTTCTTTATCCGCACACAGAATCTGCATAAAGAAATGAGTGATAATTTGTGCTTTTTGAGTATGGAAATTCTCTTTTGCATTACTAACATAGAGAAAATTCTTCAGAATTTCTCTTTTTACTGCTGATCTCTTCAGCTGTGCTACCCTGTTTTAGTTTTGTTGGGTTTCTGGTGTGGTGATTGTATTGCATTGCTCATTGTGTTTCTGTAATATTGGTGATCGTGTAACGGCTGTTCGTGTGGAATTTTACGGTGCTGGTCTAAATAAGGTGGAGATTGAGTAAGCCCCACGATTATCATCTGAGACTTCGAAATTGACGTAACTGAATGTAGTAGCACGTGCATGCACAGTTTACGTTTCATTCATTCTTTTGATTGAGCTATTAACAATAATTAATTAAAGGTCTGATGAGGCCGGATTGTCAAAAGATTTTTCTTGTGGTTTTTCTGCTGTACAAATTATCGTGAAGTTTTCTAGAAAAATCGTCAATTTTCTGTTTGTGTTCCGTCTAGCGAGGCTTTTGGTGGCTTGTCAGTTTGAGGAGACAAGTATAACTAATCAACAGATGGCATCAAATAACACAATAAGGAAGGCGTTCTTTACCGTTTGTTTCCGCGCGTGCTTCGAGTCGGAATAATGTGATATTGCGAATGTCCCACTGAACGTGTTTTAAGAAACCATTTTTGTATGTATGTAGGACGGTGTGTGAAAAGTACGCGCTAATACGTTCTCTATAGAATCTAATTTTGAAGTGTCGGATGGCGAAGAAATGAGGTGATTATGTAGCACTGTAAAATCATTACTGCTTCATTAATAATTTATTTCATTTTAAGGTTAGTCATTAAGGACCAGATTAAGTAATTCATTGAGTAGCATGTCTTGGCCACAAACTTAGACGTGCATGCAGTTTTACGTACTTAAGGACTGACTTTGTTTTATTTCATGCGGGTTGAATTGTGTTGCACTTCGCATGTTGTCTTAACTTTTGAGTTGTGATGTTTCCGCTTTCTAGCCTTAGTTGAGTGCACTGTTGTTTTTTTAACTCTAATAATAGAATCTGTCATTGATTCTTGTTTCATTTTAAATGGAGTTAGTTTATTTTTGGCAGGAAACTTTTATCAGAAGGCATGTCCATGTCTCTGAACAGAATTTAAACCTGACACCAGTGTTTGAGTGTTCTAATATCTGATATTTTTATTCACATCCTGGAAGAAGTAAGAAAGTGTATTTCTCTCGTGTGCAGTTTGTGAGGTTATGTAGAAAATTTAAATAACAGCAATTCTTCCCAATTAATGAATGTAACACTGACGAAAAATTGTGTGAATAAAGCTTATTTCAGGATTGTATTTTGTATAGATTCTGCTCAGACACTTGCATTAAAGTTGTTGACGGACCTGATTCCTGTTTGAGAGACCCTAGGTTTAAGTCTGAGCCCAAAAACCAGCGTACCTGTCAGGTTCTTCGTTGTTTCCTTCATTCTAGTTCCAGCCCTAAGGCCTTTGGTTTGACGCTGTGTTGCATTGCAGGGTTTAATGTTTGGATATGCCACCGATGAAACCGAGGAATGCATGCCATTGACAGTTGTGCTTGCTCACAAACTGAACCAGCGTATTGCAGAACTGAGACGAAGTGGTGAATTTTGGTGGGCACGCCCTGACTCCAAAACACAGGTAAGGGTTCTGTTGTAATCAGACGATGGCTGTACTTCTAGAAAATGCCACATTGATAGCTGACGAGTTGCGTCTCGGGACACAGCTAACGAAATCGCTCCGTCTCTGCTAATACGTTAATCTTGGCTAGAGTGTGACTGCCTCAGTGATGTGTGCCAGTATTTGCTACTCTTGATTTCTGTATGATGCAAAACTACCACCTGATGAGATGAGCTGAGAGATTGGTCACATGCTTACAGAACTGGGGGAAAGCTCTTGAATGCATTTTGTCTTATGTTAACCAGTCCACGTGAAATGTCGCTTTGTTTCTTCGTCTGTAAAAGAAAACAAAATTATTCAAAGTTGGGAGGTTTGATGTTTGTTGCATATGAATTACGGTCGAGCGTGAAGTGGTAGTGTTCATTACGAAGCAACTAGTCGCAAACTCCGTGGACCGAAACAGAATTCAGGTTGTTTTAAAGCTGGTGATTTTATCAGTGCACATGTACTGAAGTACCCTAATGTTAAGTACTACAAGTGAATTAAACATCTGCGGCGAAATCTAGCTGGTGATTTTATCAGTGCACATGTAGTGAAGTACCCTAATGTTAAGTACTACATGTGAATTAAACATTTGCGGCAAAATCATCCACGGCATAATCTTCAGAATTGTATGACATTATTACAGGTGACATGTGAGTACTACATGTCGCAGGGCGCCTGCATCCCTTTGCGTGTGCATACAGTAGTGGTCTCTGTTCAGCATTCAGAGAAAATAAGCCTGGAGGATCTCCGAGAAGATGTGATGACCAAAGTGATTAGAGCGGTGATACCAGAGAAGTATTTGGATGATAGAACAACCTTTCATATCAATCCCTGCGGGCTGTTTGTTGTTGGAGGACCACAGGTAGGAGGGCTCTTTAAAATGGGCATAAGTTATTGGAGGACCACAGGTAGGAGGGCTCTTCTTTAAAATGGGCATAAGTTGCTTGATTGTGAATGGTGCAGTAGAAGCCAGGCAGAAACCAACGTCTATTTATTTCGGTGTTCTTATTAACTACTCTGCATACCTGTGTCATCCGGTATCTGCTTGATTGTATTTCGTGCCTGTGTTTAAAGGGAACTGTAATATCACCATGGTGACCATGCAGAATATTTCTAGTTCTAATAAGTGATGCAGTCAATGCATAAATACTTGCCAAAGATTCTTATTCAGGCAAACAATGGTAATACTTTATCTTCAACGAGATGAATGGGATGCTGAAAGCCTGCTCAGTGATGTTTATTTGTATTTGCTACTCTTGAATTTGTATGATGATACAAAGTGTCTGAGAGACCGGCCTTTCTCTGTTACTGCGCGTGAAATTGAAGGCGGTGACAGTGCTCATGGAAGTTTTGTTTTAGAGCGATGCTGGACTGACCGGTCGCAAGATCATCGTAGATACGTACGGAGGCTGGGGGGCACATGGCGGAGGAGCTTTCTCCGGCAAGGACTTCACCAAGGTGGATCGTTCTGCCGCGTATGCCGCTCGTTGGGTCGCCAAGTCCTTGGTGAAGTCTGGACTCTGCAGGCGCTGCTTAGTGCAGGTGATGGTTTAATGCCCATTAGCAATCCCCGATGCAGGGGTCTTTGCGGAGTATTTGAGGTGTAGGTATTTATTTGTCATTGGATGGCACAGAATGTTTTGTCTTGCTAAAGTGGAAGTATGGTAACAATAAAAATGGATGACTTGGATTGGATTAATCTCACATTGGGCAGGTACCAAGGGTCTAGGTTGGCCCCACGAAAGATGTGGAACTTCTTCACTAGCTAAGTGAGTGTTCAGTTTCTGTATGGAGTTAATACATTTTGTGACCTCTTACAGGTGTCATATGCCATTGGAGTGGCAGAGCCTATTTCTATAACCCTGTTTGATTATGGCACATCGAAGAAGTCTCAGAAGGAGTTGTTGGCTATTGTGAAGAAGAACTTCGATCTCAGACCTGGCAGAATTGTTAAGTAAGTGGTAAATGATTATTCAAGTGTGTGGTTCTGATATATATTTTATTTAAACATTTTCTTTCAAGTAGGTATATTGAAAACAACTTTCGATTTGCCGCTGTGGTTTGGAATAAGCGCTAGCTGCTAAATGTGTCGAGGTTCAGAATGTTAATTCTTAACCTTTATGGTATTTTTCTCCATTACCCTGTATTCCCACATTAACTGTTTTGCTGTACCTTTACCTTTCAGGACCTTCACAGTATTTTCTGGGCTTGTTTCTATCTTTTATCCATTCCTGATTTGCCTGCCTGCTTAGTCTGCGTTTCCAATTTTCACTGCCCTTTCCTTAAAAGTTCCCTGTCTCTTCCCTCGAATTGCTTCGCCAAACTTCCTGGCTATCAGACATTGCTTTAATCAGAATATTTGTTTCAGGGAGCTTAATCTGCGTAATCCCATTTACCAGCAGACCAGCACGTATGGCCATTTTGGTCGTAACATATTCCCCTGGGAGCAGCCCAAGAAACTGGTCGATTGATGAAAGGGGAAGGCACTGTTTTGTAAGGCTTCTAGGAGTTGGACAATTCCCACCTAATCTTCCTCTGACATTTCTTGTCCCACGTCTTTAACACCTCATAACTTTCTAATTCTGTTTGTTTTAGTGTTGAATTATATAAATACAGGCAGTATAGAAGTACATGTTGTAACCCAAATATGTTTGTGTACAACGCTGCTATAGGAAAAAATATTGAGCATAATGTCGAGCAAAATGTAAGATGAAGTCTCCTGGATTTGTGTAGGTATTCTGAACCTAGCCTAACATTTTAAGGTTGTACCACGCCGTGTGGGTGGGACGAACCACCACGTGATAGAAAGTTCACTCCTTGTGCGCTTCCTGTTTTTCATCCTCATAAACTCAAAGTGGACAATTTCAAACTGCTGCAAAAAGCTGTTTGCGTTTTATACAGACATGTTAAAAAAAATATTTTATAAATAATTTATGAACTTATGTATTAATGTGTGTGATGTCCTTGTGATTTTTAGCTGTAGTTGAAACACATAGTGATGTGGGGCAGAGTCCCCTCAGTTTTCGCGGCGTGGTATGTACTTTTATATCCCCAACGTCACCTGTGGTGATGGGCACTTGGGGGATCTGTCGGCAAGAGGGGAAGGCAAAGCCTGGCTCTAGACGGATCACAGTGAAAGGCTGTGGCCAGCCTTTACTGCAAATGTGTGTGGCACCAGAAAGCGCCTTTCCCACTAGAGTTTTTTCTCTGAGTGGTACAACTCCACACATTTTGTGTTGTGTTTACGAAAAAGAATCTATTGGAAAAGAGCATTTCCGAAAACACTCCGATCTGTCCAGATTCCTGGAGAGCGTAGCAATTCCTCTCTCTCTCTCTCCCCTTATTATTCTTTTTTACAATTCCTATGTCTCGCGCATTTATGAAATAGGCCGTAGGCACAGTAGAGTAATGTTTGAGTGTGATATGTTGTAAATGTTTTAGTGTGACCAAGTTTCTGAGATAGAAGTTGAATATTTTTTGAGTTGTAAAGTTGTGCTACGTCTTTGATCTTCCCCATACAAATTGTGTATGTTTATTCTAATAATGCTGTATTTCATGCAGATGCATATGGAATGAAGACAAATGAGAAATAAAATGTATGTAAATGCCATTTTGTGTATGGCAACTGGAAACGTGGTTTTCATTTCATAAACCTTGATTTCCTGAGTAGTGCTGCACAATATTCTTCCTGTAATTGTTAGTCCTCATGTTGCACTTTCCTGCTTCTATTAACACTTATTCATGTCTTGTTCAACCTGTACCATTACAGACATTTGAGTATGAAGAATTCATAGTTTATTTATAAGCAGAATGATTTCACTTTAAGGATGAACATGGAAATGTAAAAATGCATGTGTTGACTTGTTGAAATAATGAATTGCATGTGAAATATGCAAATGAAGTGAAATAAAAGAAAATTGATTTCCTCAGGAATTTCGTTGTAGTTTTGTTGAAAGCAATATTCACAGGGCAGTGTAGCTTATTGTAGTATTGTTACTAAATCATTGTAAATGTTTGGTCTGGTTTTGAGAATTTTTGTAAAATATATTTACCCAATTACGGTTGATGTATTTGCTTGTTAAAATTGTTGGTTGAAATGTAATTACGTTTATGAAGGATTTGTATATTATAATGTAGGTTGTAAAGTTACTATATGGGTGTATGCTGTGTGGGATACGAGGTGGTCTGACAGTATCCGTGTGGAGGAAACGCACATGTGATTCACAGATGTGACTGTTGAGTTCATGGTTTGGTGAAATGGTCGTACAATGTCAAGAAGGAAAGCTTGTAATTTGAGTTGCTAACATGATGGAGGTCAGGTCGTAAACCTTCATGCCGACTGAGTAAAAGTTGAAACAGCAAGAATTTGAGTTGCTAACATGATGGAGGTCATGTAGTGAACCTTCATGCCGACTGAGTAAAAAGTAGAAACAGCAAGGCGTAGGGTTGCCAACATTGTAGTATATGTGAGAGTTTTACCTGTGGAAGTAGGTTCTTCCAGGCGTTCCAAAATGGCAGCATTTGCAACGGAAAGTAGAGTTTGTGAAACTGCGGGTTGTAATTCTGCTGCGAAGTTGCAATGCCCAACTTGTATAAAGTTGGGGATTCAAGGGTCATATTTTTGTTCTCAGGTAACATGCAGTAATAATTCTGTTTATTCTACAGCGTTCGCAGTTACATAGACTTTATAAGGGATCCGATTGGGCATTTGCGTAGGGTTATGCTTGTGTACGTTGTGTGTTTTTGAGACAGATTTCGGTAGACGACGTATAACCTTATGTATTATCGTGCAGGTATATGTTAAGCATTCAAGTTGTGGATTTTTAAATCCATGTTTAATTTTGATTTCTTTAGGAGCTTTTGGGTGGTCTGTAATGCATATTTAAAGATGTATATATCGTTTTCAGGATTGCTTTAAAGGAAATTGGAAGTCACATAAGGTTCTGCACAAAATAGCAAGTAAGTATACGAGATTCCTACCCTTTGGTCTTTGCATCCATAGTTTGTTTAACTTGGTCCCATTGTGTGCTGAACTTATAGTGTTTTGGCTGAAATTTCAATTGCTATCTTCACGGCGAGTATGCAGCGAAGGGCCAGCCCATCGGAGAGCATTCCACTCTGATGATTATCTAATTATTTCGCTCACTTTCAGTCTAATCTTCCATGAGTCATTCTTTTAGTTTCACTTCATTTTGCCACACACTCATCCTGAAGATAGCAACTAAAGTTACCATTGGAACAGCTTCAGTGTTTCTGAAAAGCTCCAAAGGTGATGTATTTATTTATTCTTTTATTTATATACATAACAGAAGTAACATTTTGTAAAAGGTTCACCGTTGAGGTATTAAAGGCAATGAATATGAATTGATAGTTTCAGTTTCCAGTCCTAGTATTTTTAAAGCCATTGTCAGGCATTGTTGCTATGCTGCTAAATTTTAGGGACAACAAATCCTACATGGGTTCATAGGTTCCTGTGTTTTATCAGTGCCATATGTTTGCTTTCCCATGCACAGTCAGCAAATTGCATTTACTATGTTTAGGCACTGCTTGTGTATTTGTGAAGCGAAATTGTACTTGCCAGGATGCAGTTGTTATTATGCATTTGTGACTGAGGTAATATTCGCGTTATACAGTTACAGAACAAGATGAAACACAAAAAATGCAGTTTGTTCTCAGTTAATATGCATGGCACTGATGTGCAAGCTTTATGGAAGCCCCCCACCCCTAAAGGGTTATTAAATATTTTTGTTAACTTCAATTAATTATTTATTTATTTGCAGAAGGTGCAGGTGTTGATGGTAAAGATGAAAAGGATGATTATGATCCATGGCCACATTTCAGATTTACTGGTCAGTAAGATTAAATATAATTTAAGCTCAGTAAATTAAATAATACACAGTATACCCACGTTTATACTTGAAAACCAGAATAAAGGTTTTGGAAGAATGTATTTATAAAATGGAGGTGCACCTTTTGATTCTTCTTTTGTGTGGGATGTGGTTTGTAAAAAGCAAGATCTGAAGGTAGTATGTTTTTCCTTTTTCCTCCTTACTGATACAAAAAGATTGGAATCTTGCGTCCCATATTGTAGTACATTGTACGAAGCATTATCATAAAACGGTTTTATATTGTTTGAAGATCTGTTGAACAGGCAAATTACGACCATTTCCACAAGGCCCACGACGCTTCATACCAGCGCACATATCTCGGCCTGATTATGCTCATGATCCCGAGGGCATACCTGTCTCAGAGCAAGCCGTGCGGGGCAGTGCGCAGATTAAGTCTTTGACAGAAGATGAGGAAGAGGGCATGCGGGTAGTTTGCAAGGTTCGTTGTTCCTTACTTTAAATACAGCGGACTCGGTGGGTTCAGGTACAAGTGAAGAAGGCCGTGTATTAGACAATCCGCCATTGTGGTAAAATGTTTTACAGATCAAAGACCAGAATCAGGTCAACTTGCAGATTGGGGGGAGACTGAAATTTAATCTCCACTCACGCACTTGTATGATTTAGTGATTTATGATTTTTTTAGCGATTTGGAATGTGATCTTTGGCTTATGACATTATGTGTCTTATAGGTATTTGAAGTAATTTTCTTGTATGCTGGAGATGGGGGGTAACATGTTCCTCTCGTTCACACGCGGATATTTGTGATTTCTTCGTAGTTGGGACGTGAAGTCCTAGATGAAGCGGCTCAGATAATGGACGCTGGAGTGACTACAAAGTCCTAGATGAAGCGGCTCAGATAATTGACGCCGGAGTGACTACGGACGAAATAGATCGCGTAGTGCACGAGGCTTGCGTGGACAGGGATTGCTATCCGTCACCACTCAACTACTACAAATTTCCCCGGTCGTGTTGTACTTCGCGTCACCACTCAACTACTACAAATTTCCTCGGTCGTGTTGTACGTCAGTCAACGAAGTTATCTGCCACGGGATTCCCGATCTCCGCCCGCTCAGCGACGGAGACATTTGTAATGGTAAGTGTATCAGTGTTTTATGTTCCCGAACTGCAGCGGCCAAAGAAGAATATTGAAGCTGATTATCTTTTATGAAGTGATTGTGTGGAGATTCTGTAGTTGAGTCAGAAGTGAGGTTATGTAAATATAACAGATCTTAAAATAATCAGAAAGTTAAAGATTTTTAACTTATGAAACATCTCATGGACTTTACCTCTGTTTTTTTTAAGCCATTGCCAACTGAGTTGGGATTTAGCCATCAACTTTCTTCCTTTTTTTCAGTATTCCATGTTTTTATGCACCGCATTTCCTTAATTAATTCCTGTAAATAAATATTTCTGTAAACTGGAAACAAGATAAGTTAGAAGACCAAAGAAAGTGGTCTATGCTCTCGGTAGATTTGACTTCTGTCCTGTGAAATGTTTATTTTATTCTTTCCGAAGTATGAGACGTGTATTTTGTGTAATTTCGTGACTTGCAGTTGACGTAACTGTTTACCACTGGGGTTTCCACGGGGATTTGAACGAGACCTTTCTCATAGGGAATGTAAGTCCAGAAGCAAAGAAACTAGTCCAGGTTACGTCCGAGTGTCTGATGAAGGCCATCAGCATAGGTAAATATGGAACATGTTTGTCTTAAGTGCGTTGATGTTGCGTCGTGCCGATGTTGCAAATCTTTTGAGGTTATGTTTGAAGTATATCAAAGCAGACTGTGTGTTAATTAATAATCTGCGACTGTTTACAGTGCATCCAGGAGAAAAATACAGAGAGATTGGAAATGTGGTCCAGAAGCACGCGCAGAGCCACGGTTTCTCCGTGGTTCGCAGTTACTGTGGCCACGGGATCCACGGGCTGTTCCACACGGCTCCCAGCATTCCTCACTATGCCAGTAGGTTCCGTTTAGAGAATGAAGTACTTGCGTCTTCTGTATTATGCTTATCCTCGTGTGTTGTGTGAAATTACAATTTTTGACACATTTTAAATTTTTTTGGGATATCGTGATGTGATGCCACACAATTTTTGTGTTCTGTGCGCTCTCTGCTTTTTTTTATAACTTCTATACTCAGAAGAACACTGGGGTTTGGGTAAACAAAGTAACAACATGAAACTTTACGCTTATGTGCCAAAATTATTTTTAGGAAGATGGAAAGGATCACATTTATCAGATGGAATGCTATTATTTTTTTCAGAAAACAAAGCGGTGGGTGTGATGAAGCCGGGACACTGCTTCACGATAGAACCCATGATCTCGCAGGGTGAGTTATCTAAGGAGCCCACGCACGTTCTTGCGGCACGTAAACTTTCTGTTGCTGTATTTCCCATGAACACACTTTTACGTCTGTGAACATCAAAAGAATATTCAGGATCTGTGATTAGAAGTCGTGATGTGTTTCACGGCTTAATACATCACCATGACGATTGCAATTTCACTGCAGTCTTCTTTTTTGTAATTCTTTTACTCTGGGTGCTTTTAATGTCGCTCACTACGTCCAGTAGTGGGAAGGACAGTCGTGATGTTTTTAATCTTCAGGGTAGACTTTTAGGTGGGTAGCTGTGTTTTGGAGGAACTCGTGCTGCTAACAAATGTTAGTGACCGTGTTACGAGACCACAGGACTAAATCATGAAAACTGCAATTGACATTTTCGCTGTCACGAGGACCTCAAATTGTGGGTGATGACAGTGGCGATCATAAGTGCAGTGAAATCTCCATTTAAGGTTTCTTTGGGGGCACCTAATTTGAAACACAACTGGGAAAGAAAGAAAGAAAGAAAAAACTTGAAAAGGAGGACGAGAGTTTTGAAATTTAATGTCAAATTACAGAGGTCCTTAAATTGAATAATATTAATTGGGGGTTTCACTGTAATGTGAAGTTTATACTTGAAAGCAGCAGCTGTTTTAATTTACGCCCCACGTTCTGCTCCATTAACGCAGGCAGCTGGCGAGACGAAATGTGGCCGGACAAGTGGACCGCCGTGACGGTGGATGGTCTGCTGTCGGCTCAGTTTGAACACACGCTGCTGGTCACAGAAGACGGCTGTGACATCTTAACTTCTCGCCAAGAAAAGAACGGACAATTTCACTTCATGGACAAGTTGTAACGAAGGACAGGTGAATAGCGGCTCAACTAGCGCGAGGCATTTTCTAGTGCAGAGCATTCTTATTTCTGATGCCTTTTGACTGGAGTCGCTGGTACTGCGGACGATGATCAGCGTTCTTATTCTATGCTGAGACGCAAGTTTTTGTTGATGTACGCTCGTTTTGATCGTTTCAGTGCTGTAAACGGACGGAACGGTCGGCCGAGGTCTGTGGTTACGGAAATGAATTGGTTTGCCGTTAATATTATTTTGTTCAACGCAGTCATGTATGTAGCTGTAAAGAATGTGTAAAACGGAGATGGCATATTGCCCCCAATATTGGAATTAAAATGTTACGTAATTCTCAAGGACATTGGTTGGTTTGCTTTAAGAATCTCGTGTGCCTGGCTCGTTTATCGTTTCATAGCACGTGCAAGTCTCCTGACCAAATTTTTTTTTTTTTAAATATTATGTAATTCTGACACACATAGCAGCCATTTTAAAATATTATAGCGTTAAATATGTTTCATTCAATGTTTTTAATGCCTGTTGGAAAAGTATAGTGATTCAGACATTTGAAGTTTTGAAAATAAGCTGATGGACTAACGGACGGTGGGTGGTGTACGTGTCCCGAGTACGGACTTAGGTTGCCATCGGAAGGGTTGGTGCTGACATTTTTTAAAGAGAATTTTCTACAATAGATGCAATAAGTCGTTCAGTGTTTAGTGAACGTGCAGTGTATAATAAATATAACCTTTAAATGACGGCATCTGAATCCAGAAAATAGTTAATCTTACCTTTCTTGATTGTATTTTGGGTTTTTACAGAAAGTGTTGCCCGCTTATGATTATACTTCTGAATTACCTTTTATTTACCGTCGCTTTCATCGTCATTTTCGTGCCCTTTCCCGAGTTCAGAACTCTGCAGAAATCATCGCAGGATCTGTGCAAGTCTTAAACTCGAGTATAAAAATAAAACAAAATCATAACGGGGACGGAACGAGACGAATGTCTCAGAAGCCATTGATGTTGCGACCAGAAGGAGGTGAGTGATGGACCCCGAATGCGAGAGTCGTAAATCTTCTCTTTTGCAGCGACAGAGGACGGCCCTGGACTTCGTTTCTCTTTGTTTAGCTCTGCTTAGCGACGTGGGTGTATGGAAGAGTGGAGGTATAGCTCCATGCATCCTAACCTTTGCACAAGTTGGAGGTGAGTGGTTACCTTCCTGCTCCAGCCACTTTGTCCACGAGGAAAGAACCTCAAACCCCGATGGGTAGGAGACTGTCGAATCGAGAGCTGGTCTGGACCATGTCAACATTACTTGCGGTGTTTTCTGTGAGATTTACGCCAGTCTAAATGTCTTATTTGTGAATGGATGCAGGAGTCAAGCAAACGAAGTGTTTTAATTTTTCGATAAGTGGTTTCATAACGAGTAAAGGAGCTGTATGAAATTATTATTATTACCAATCTTTATTTTCTGATTTATATAAATGCCAGACAATGATAATTGCTTGGACTCGACATTCGGTAAATGGCGTTTGTTGCTATAGACCCTTGTTGCTCTATTTTCGCGATTTCACAACGACGATTTAATCAGGCATTTCGTAGAAGAAGAGGTTTAGAATAGGAAGGAAATAGCAATTTTCTCCGCCACGGTCGGATGTTTGCAAGACACCATTTTCTGGCTCGGAAACACACCCCACCCTATCCAATGCCCGTGCGATGAATCAATCATCCTGAAAGGGCTTTGTGGGATGGCGAAACAGAACGGAAGAAGTCTTTTGTACCATAAAAAGTTGCAAACAGTTTAGTGCTCTTGTAATTTTCATTATAGGAAAAGTTGTTGTGCCTACAAAGGAACATGCAGGCCTACTATTTTTAATATTGTATTAGATCTTTTGTAATTGGCTGCTGAACTATGCTACTATATCATATTATTTCACAAGTTCTGTTTGTAAATGACTGATGTCAGTGGGGGATGTCACAGGTTCAGTTTGCATCTGGAACTGACTGTATACCGGAGATTATTATAGATTATTTCACATCAAATAGGAATATAATGGGCAACGGCCCACCTAACAAAGACAATTGGAAGACCTACGTGTAGATGAGACGATAATATTAAAATCGATTTTATAGACCCTTGGTGGGAAGGTGTGTGGTGTATTTCTAAACTGAAATTAATTGTATAGTTGTGACTGGCTGAGAGCTGATTAATTATTTATTATGACGGAATTAAGAATTCAACTATTTTCATATTTCTCCAGAGAAATATTAAAGCTATCATTTCGGATCAAGCTGCAGGGTACATGTTCAAACAAAATCTCTGCGATTAATCAGGTTCAAAACTTCTGCAGTCCTCGTTTCAGATAGCAGAGTAGCTGATGTCACAGGTGTTATAAACTCTGATTTATACTTTGATTAGAAAAATGTGGCGGACAATTTGCGTGTTTCATCGATGTGGTTTCGGGATGTTTTGTTTTCCACAATGGCAGTACCGTCTCGTTGCAAGGTACGTGTTCAAACAAAGATCTCTGCGATTATTCAGGTTCGTACTTCTGCAGTCATTCGTTTCAGATAGCAGAGTAGCTGTTGTTACCGGTGTTATAAACACAGATTAATACTTTGATTAGAAAAATGTAGCGGACAATTTGCATGTTTCTTCGATGTGGTTTCGGGATATTTTGTTTTCCACAATGGCAGTGCCGTCTCGTTGTGGATGCAGGATACGAACGCCACTTTAAAATGTGTTGTTAAGTTTAGACAAGAATAAAAGTGTTTTGCAAATAGTAGGACGTGTATTTTAGTAATTACGACAAGTGCTGTGTATTTTACGAATGTGAAGTAGGATGTGGCCAAAGTTCATGACATTAAATTGTGATCTCTCAATGTATTATAAAATGGCAATCGCGAGCGTGGGACTGTTTGTTGTTGCTGCGTCAGTGTTCTAAAAGTGTAGCAGTGATGTCTTGTCTACAAACTGGAGGTAAGTCTGTTTGTTTGCATTACACAAAATACTACATTGTTAGTTTTTGGGTATGTCAAATTTTGCCCATAAATGTCCTGTTGAATACTTTTGTACATTATTCGTAATCAAATATATCACGCATACCATATTGCCATGCAAATTTTAATACCCCACGTTAAGGTTATTGAAAGGCTTGTATCCGGGATAGATGTACCAACCTTTATAATCGTAATTATGTAATTTTCTTACCGAAGTAACTTTTTATTAGGACTTTAATATTGTTTATATGACGATGCTGTTAAGGTTTCTTCGATACAGTTAGCAGATTACAGTGAAGGCCTCCCTAGGCGAATGTAACTAGACCTAACCATACCAAACGAAACACAGCGGATCAGTGCGGAATGACGAGGTTGCAACCCAGCCTTGCTGTAATATGTATAACACGAAAACTAAGATAGCGAATTCCAGAAGTAATAACTGTTTTCGGTGGGTATAGTTTTATTTGTTTTGTCTTGTTTTATGTGTTATAGTAGTTACAGATTTGATTTATGAAGTGATTATAATCAGATTTTTAAAGTATCCGGAGATTGCCATCAAAGTGATCGCTTAGTATTTATTATCTTGGTCAATAGATGGCTTATAGGGTGCGTGTTGATATAGCTTACAATTTATTATTTGCTGAGACAGGCGCTAGGGATCAGGTGTATCGAATTTTAAAAGATTTCTGTAATGCAAAAGACACATGGCCGTGTGGCGGGTTAACACAATCTCCATACCCGCTACAATGACGATGGCTTATTTTTGCGTGGTGGATCGATACGGAGTAGTGTTCGCGGCGAAGTTATAAAAATGAACTTGTTGACTGTGATGCAGTTTTTAGTGTTTTGCAAGACGCCATCAGAATTAGACTCTGGGTTCGAGAGTGAATGGCGTGCAGGCAAACTGGACTGCCGATCAGTTTTATTTCGTTGGCGGAAATGCTACAATATTTAGACATCGCGTAATGTGACACATCGTGAGCGAATTTTATTTATTGTTTGTTTTTAATTTACAAGTTTCATTCTAGCATAGATTTATGATTTCAGTTTCAATTCGATTGAAAAATAATATTCAGCAGGTCCTGATTCGTTATGTATAGTGATCCAAGCCCAGTAGCGAATTTTAAGTATCCACACATTTACGAAAGGGTATTATAGTGTGTTATTTTAAAATAAATACGGGAGTCAGATACATTTTTAAGGTAGCTGTCTTCTGGGTTGTAGCACCGTGGTTCTACCAGGCTACGCGGCACTACAACTCGAAAGACAGCCATCTTCGGACTCACCGCCGTGGAAACATATAAATGTTTGTCTGGAAGCCATCTTAATTCTGTGAGACTTACGTAATCTTTTTATTATGATTAAAATAAATCCTATCAGATATTTTGATTTTACAAAGGCTATCAGATATGATCATTCCTTTTTTTTTTAAGAATAAATTTTTGAAAATAGAAAATAAACAGCCAATATTATTCATAAGAATCGAATTTCCGATTTTATCGATTAATGATTTGAAATGGTTGGTACAGAGTGGTTGCGTGTACTGGAGTTTGATGTTTTGTAATTTTAATTTATATTTATTGAGGCTGTAGTTTGAACACTGAGAACTTTAGTTAGTTATGTAATGATTTAAACTTTTTACTCGGGAAAGTCCACGGACTTCCCTTGCAGGAACTGCGTTTTCCCATTCTGTGTAACCTGAGCTCATATCCCGGTGACACATAACATGAACTCCCTCGTATTTGGAAGGGTCTTCCTCACGCAACGATGGCTGATTACGTGATTAAGACGAACTGAAGTCATTGAAGACTGCCATAGAGGCTGCGTCTTTGTTTTCCTCACTGATTTGTGTTCGATTCCTGACAGGTGCTGTCTCGTCCAGACCGACTGTGATGAACAACAAACATCCAATAGTGAAGCTGCCATTAGTTTCCTTCTATTGTCAAAGCCCATGGCACAGAGCAAGAACCCATCTGTACTTTGTATTAAACACAAATCAAAAATTAATTAATTTTTAAACCCGCGCCTTGTTTTCATTTTAAATTGAAAGCATTTTAGTTGTAGAGAATAATTAAATTTTTGTGCAAGTAATAATGACTGTGTCATATGATACCTGCACTGTTTATTAACTCTGTCATTACCAGATCGTTCTTCGTAATGAGCGAACGGCAAGATCATTGAAGTGTGTAAAACGCGAAAGACTGCGTGCAGGTGGCAGCTCTGCGGCCCACAAACCACAGCGTAAATTCCCATTATTATTGTAGTTTGCGTGTTTCAAAATGAACTATTTATTATTTGTGTTTTTGTTACACAAAGTTCACCAAATAAATGCGTAATGGGGAGGTAATTTTTGCCTGTCTGCGACACGACTGTCCAAACGTGTAACCAGTTAATTAGAATCTGACAATCGAAGTGTCCGATTCATTTAATTTTTTAAACAAATCAGTTCAAGTGCAATTCTTACTGCGCGCAAAGCTCGAGTCTGTGGTTTGTTTAACGACGCTGTTATATCTCGTATTGTTTGATGTGTGGCTGTGTCACTTTCCTCGACAAAGGTTCATGTGGGTCTGGACCCATGGGCTGAGTGAGCTCGCTGTTTGGAATTCGGTTTCATGAATACGAACTGCGTATCATTTTGGCCGGTTCGTGCGTTCGTCCACACATGCGCGCGGGCTCCGGTCCGGATTGGACCCGGACTTTGAGTGCGCTCGCTCGGGCCCCGCGCGTCTTTCTCGCCAGTTGGGTGACAACGCGCGTCGCGACTTGACAAGTTACACCGTGCGAACCATCAGATCGCTCTCTGGCTCTCGTGGCGCCCGGCGTGATTGTACTCAGGCTCTCCAACCGGTAGGAAAGACCACCCCCCCACCACCACCACCAAATATACGGGTGTTTATTGTGGTATTTGGAGTAGTCACCACAAAAATTTCTGCAGTGGTTGAAATTTGGCTTTCGTAGCAAAAGTAAGCACTGTTTAAATGCGCACTTGTTACAGAAAGTAGTTTACGTGAATGACATTTTAATTTGTTGTCTGTCATGACGATAGTGAGTAATACTGTATTTATTTATATATTGCAATATATTTAATGGTATATTTAACGACGCTGCCAGTAACTCAGTTTATATGACCTTGAATGATAGGGCGAGTAGTGAATAATGGTTTTAATCGTGGCCCAGTTTAACGAACTGTCCCGACATTAGCTTCGAGACACTGACGAAAAATATGATAAATCTGTCACCTTATCCGGTATTCGGGCGGAGAATAATGCAATAAAACACGTCTGTCCTGTTAGCTAGATTCCGGATCGAATGTTGTTAAGTGATTACGATTATCATCAGTTGTTCTCAGCAAAATGCGAAACGTAATTTCTTTCGGACGTTAATCAGCGTTTGTATGAGCTTTTAAGTGAGTGTCGAGCACGTTAAGAAATAGGTTATTGTCTCTTGTCAACGTATTTGCTAGAGTAGGCATAATTTTAGTGACTTTTCAATTAACTGAAAAGGTATTTACGTAAATTATCTTGATTTATAACACTGAGGCTCGCGGATGTTGAGTCAGGTTTGAAAAAAAATTCAGAATTCCCTGATATACGCCTTGTACTCTAAATGTGGATAGAGGTGTGCAGTTGATTTATTCTGTCGTACATTTAAACGGATTTGCGTTTATTTTAATTTATTTCCAAAAGTGTATTGGATTATGCGCTGCGTAGTTCTTATTACAGCATTAAAAATTGTAAGTAATCGAACCTGGCAAGGTGACGTGTGACGAGATCTGCCACTCACCCCATTTTGAACGCCTCCTTGTTGATGGACTGTCCATTAGAGCAAAAGTACGCTTTCTATGACAGTCATGGTAGTCACTTGAAACTTCGCCATTTGCGTCCGCCATCTTTAGTGATGGATATTCTCGTTCGTAGCAGTGGATAGGCCGAGGTCGTTCTGACCTCTTCTTACGAGTTGGTATTAACGATTTCCGTGCTATTACGACACGGAGATTCGATCACAAAGCCAGTTTTTGCAGTGGATTGTTTCTGTGTCACTTGGATCAGGTAGCTCGGTGTTTGTATCTGTACACCTTTTTGTGTTTTCCAGGGAGTATTACTTTTAAATCAGCGCCACTTCGTTAACATAATTTTTATCTCACCATAATCAACTTCGTCCTGTTTCGTTCTACGGTATAATTGACTTCTACAGTTGGTACGGTTGTTAAAACAAGGGAGATGAAACGTTATGAGTTTCGCAGTGTCAAGATTTTAAAAATAATGCAGCGCTGGTTAAGTAGACGGCTGTGTTATGCAGAAGTTGGCTGTCTCCCGAGGAGTGACAGGGAGGACAGCTGTTCCTCAAGCCTGGGTCATATCTGGAGGACCCGTCGTTCTGTCACGCCATCACGAACTATCCCCCTCAGATATTACGCACACACTGTTTTGCGAGTAGCAGGCAGAAAACGTTCTTCTATTCTTAACTCTCACAAAGAATTTATTAAAGTTAGGTGCTGAGGCCTTCAGACTCCACGGATTCCGTGCAGAAAGTTGTTGAAACAAATGAATTTTAAACTATCCAGCGGTGCACGTAAGTGTTTGAGATGAAAGACGTTCCTCTGTCTTCGCTCCGCCTCACGGCGAGACGCGCGTTCCAATATTCAGGTTCTGTAACAGAAATATTCAAGACGTGGACGTCAGGAACTTGAAAAGGCCTCGGGGGGCTCTTAAATTTGAAATTATACTTTAAATATAAAAGTCCCGTAAAAGCTGATAGCTAGGATGTTCAATATTTTTGTGACGTTGATGATTTTTGAAGATTATCAGGAATAACAAAATGTCGTTAGTAAATTTAACGGGATACATTTGTCCCAAAACGTTGTGTTTCTTACTGGTGAAAATATTTTCCATGTGTTTATAAGTTTTTTTTTTTGGGGTGGGGCTACTGATTTACATTAAGTCAATTAATTATAGAAGCGGGCAGAAATTCGAATAGACCCATATGACATTTATGTTCTGAATGCATTAAGAGGAGTCGAATACAATGGAAGAAGACAAGTGAACTGCAAACAAGGTTATTTGCTCTTTTACTGCTTCTTATTATTGTATTTGTTGGTTGTTCGACTTTGTTTCGGTGGGTTTAGGGGAGAATAACTTATGATCTTGTCTTAACCCTTTGAGGCCACGAAATTTGTCTAAACAACGCTATGCCGCGACCCGTCTCCATAGTTAAGCATCTGTTGGTTAATGCTGTATAGCGAAGTAATTGTTGTTTAGTACGAAAATCAGTGACACACTTTGTGGGAAAAATTTAGTCACTGGTTATAAGTGCGGAGACGTTCGAATGGCGGATGCACGCTATAAACTGACGGCAAAGTTTGGAAATACGTATAAAATGTGTCGTTAAAAATGTTCAATAACGCAGAGTACTATCCGTAAAATTGAAATCTTATAACGAGCTCGTAAAATTAACTTTATACAATGAAGGAAGAATATTGCACAGACAGAATTGAAAGATTATGATGACGATGGTAAGGTCGGTTGATTCTGTGTGGGCACAAAAAGTTTTCGCATGAAAATAACGCGTTTATGAAATGTTTAGTGCGGGGATGAGAATTAGAATTTGTGCTGTAATGACGCGGAATCGTAACAAATGAAGGCACAAATGCGTGAGAGGAGTTACGTCGTTGCGTGGCGTAGAACAGTAGCAGGAAGGTCCCTGATTCATTTGAAGTTACTCTCGATGGTCTACCCTGACGATACTTGGCGTCAGTCTGTTTATATATAGCTTCGTGTTCTGGAGACCCTGGGTTCAAATATCACTCGGGAGACGAGCTGTCCTGACTCAGGTTTCTCATTCGATCTTACCAGGCAGATGCGAGGACCACTTCCGCTCTCTTCCAGATACTTTCCAGTTCATTATTCATTAATCGTCCGACGCTGTGGAGATCGTGCGATTGTTTGCAAGAATCGTTTTGCGTCTACAATTATAAATCTGTAACCACGTATACAGCGTTCGCCTGTGATTGTCTTATCTACTTCACGTAACATTTCTCGTACTGACTCACATCCAATAACGTAAATATAAATTCGCGGATTAGTATAAGTTAATCCTTTCGTAATTTGAATTTTAGTCGTGTCACGAAACGTAGAAATACAAAGTATAAATGAATTTTCATGTGTATAATAGGAGTGACAGTTGCAGGCTATTTCTAGGTACAATGCTGACAGTCATGTGAGGGGCCTGAGGAATGCCACGTAGCCCCTAATTCAGAATCGAAACACGTGTAAATTTTTTTTATAAATTGTATTTTAAGACGAGAGAACCGTTACAGACGAAGGAACAGTAGAAATACTTACTTGAATCATTTTAAATTAATTCTTTAACGAGACGAGTGATTTTGCCTCTGTCCTTCGGAAATCCGTTTGATTTTATGAGGGATTTGCACAAGAAAACAAATGATATGCCACCGGAATTTTCTCGCGCGAGCCCCTAGTGTTCCGTGGAACGCTGTTTGGGAAACACTGTTTTAATGGAATCAGGAAATGTGGGAATTATGGCTCCTGAAGTATCCGAAATTGAGACAAAAGCCAAGAGGTAGTTTCGTAACACGTTTAAAAACATTCCAGTGGTTAGGTTATGGAAGTGATGACGTGGCCTTCCACAGGCCGGGGCGCAGTTTTCGCGGTCAGTTAAGTATTTTTGGAAGTTGACCGTAAACCGCCAGACTTGTTCGTCGTCTGCTGACATCCCACTGTCGCCCGATCTCGCGGTCACGCGTCCGCTGTTTAACCACGGGCATTTATTTAAATGCGCTCGAAGGCGTTCAATTTGTTTCTTGGACTTTGCGCGTCGTCTGAATTTTAAGTAAAATGACGAGTTTTCGCAAGCCGGATGCGTCTTCCGTCTTCAGGTAAGCCTCCCTACTTCATACAAGCTCTGTGGCTCGTGGGCGTACGTATCCTCATTACAGCCCGAAGGTAGGCTTTTCTGAGATATTTTTAGGTGGTTTTCCTAGGTCTCTCCAGGCACATTTCTGGATAGTGCCTCAGGCCTTCAAGACTTCTCTCCTACCTTTAAACTGTGCGCCTAAGCAAGATGGCGTGAGATAAGATTGCTTTTGATCACTGATGTGTAATGTATCAGTCACTACAAACTCGCATTTATATGACGTTTTGTGTTGCTACGCGGCGTTTTCCGAGAACGGATTTGATCTGGTGTCTTCTTGAATTGTTTCATCAATCAGTGTTGAAGTCTTTGAATGGGATGTATGAGAACTGTGTGGAACTAACATTTTATAATGAATGTTTTACACATTGTAGGTCCGTATACACACGGATAAATGTGTGTGTGGGTGGGATTATTGAAAGTCGGGGGGCGCGCTCTGTTGCGGTTTAATTAAAAATGTGGCCCTTCAGTTTTGACAATTTTCTGCATTGTGGCCCAGAACGTTTGATTAAAACATCGCGTACCTACAGTGATACATCCATCAAATGAAATTCCAACGACTGAGCAATTTCAATTTATGAGGAAATTCTTCGGTGGTTTATGAATACTGAAACGCGCAAATGTGTGTCTAATCTAATGCGAATTAGGGCTCTAATCGCCGTCTCGTAATTTGAATATTCAATGTCAAACGCTTGATGTAGTGGTAAATCACTTCTACCACAGTCCATTTTGGATATTTCTGATTATTCTAAGAAATGCCTTTGCGCTTATTAATTAGTTTAACCTGCCTGTAAATACGATTTGTACTTCAGCTGTGTTTGTGCAATTTCTAATGCTCAATATTTGTTAGGTAAGTGCGGTAAGTCATGGACCATTAAAATTCGACGTAAGTGTACTTACTTATCCCGTGGAGCCAACAGTCGGTGTCTCTCAAGAAATTATATAGTTTTATTGATTCATTGCCGTGTTAACAAAAGCCAGTTATTATCCCGCGCAAGATGAACCTGGTCCATATCACCCCATCTTATTTCTGTAAGATCCATTTTAGTATTATCCTCCCACCTAAGTCTAGGTCTTCCCAGTGGTCTCTTTCCTTGTGCTTTGCTCACCAAAACCCTGTACGCGTTCCTCTCCCCTCCCATGCGGGCTACTTAAGTGCGACAGATGAAAAACGCATCCAAGATTTTGCTGGACCAAACAGCACTCGTTGTTCGAAGGACGAGTTGCATGGTTACTAGGCAAAGCTCAAGTCCGACGACGTATTGATGTTGAAAATTAGCAACAAAGAAGAAGGACCATCTGTTACAGTCCTGCAAATGCACTGATCATATTAAGCTTCTTTACAAACGAGTACAGCAGGGCCAATACCCGAAGGAGCTCAAAGTTGGGTGTCGTTTCGGTATTGACGGGGCATTTTAACGATGTGATTGTTCTCCTAGGCGTGTCTTTTGTGGTTATATTAAATGTGTGCATTTGTGTTCTAGGGTTTCCGTTTGAGCGAGGCTGGAAAATGCAGGCGCTGGAACGAGGAGGACGCCATTTCCAAAACAAGGTAAGAAAACGTGCGTCGTTACTTTAGGCTGCAATACTGAGTGTGTACATTGATTTGCCTTTTCAGCAGTGCACGAATTTATTACTCTAATCACGCAAATACCAAAAACATTCAGTGGCACTCCTATATTATTAAAAATAATGACAGCAAACAAAATGCTGACGTTTGTCTCAAAGAAAAATGTATTTATTTATGTCAGGAGAGTGGTTTTTTTTAATACTGTAATGAACTTCTGGATTACATAAAAGGCTGGAAATTTATCGACTAGCTGAACGACTATCAGCTCCTCAAAACGCGCTCTTCTGCGTGGAGTTGTATACGCCAGTGACGCCATCTTCCGTTAACAGCGTCGTTTGTCAGCAAAACTCGAGCTACCGTCAGCAGCACGTCCTTACAACTTTTCACTCCTTTTACGCCGTGCGTGGGCTTTTCGTCGTTCCTCGTGTAATTAACGCGCGTTGATCTGACTTAAAACGAACTCTCCAGTTTTAAGATCACACCCGTTTTCCTGCAAAGTCCTCTCTGCAGTTCTGTCTTCTGGCGTAAATCAGCTGGCTCTCCCTGTTGGCGTGGCACCAAATACTAAAAGTCTTAAAGCCTACAAGTTTCCTTTTTTCCTGGAGGTAGGAATAGGCTGGTAATTTCTCTGCGATTTTCTTAAGCAGTAATGGTTTTCTTCGCGGTACGGGCTGGATTCTTAAAAGTTATTTAAACGAGTTTTATTTATCGGGAGCATTAACCAGTTGATCTTCGTAATGGTGAAGTGTAGTGTTTTCTTCGCGGTACGGGCTGAATTCTAAAATGTTAATTAGACGAGCTTCGGCTTCAAAGGGCACAGATTTGAGGATTCGCGGCGGTGAATTTTGGCCACCGGAAGACCTGCCAGAACCCCCAGTCGATTTAACCGTATTCTGCGCTCTTTTACCCAGTATCTGCACCGGAAACTGGGAACGCTGCCACTCGTGGGTTCATGCACGCCCTGGATCTATGCGTCGATGTTCAAAGCTGCAGTATCTTTGATCTGTTGCAAATTATTCCGACAGCCACACTCCTGCATTTCCGTCGGATGCCTCATTCATGTTCCCATAACTAATCACAGCTACTGGACGTAGAAGTCTCCAAACTGTCGGCCGCGGACCTAGAGTGGCCCGCGAGCTTGATTCAGGTGGTTCGCGGAACAAGTGGGGTTGCAAGATTTATTAAATTAAATCAATAAAAATTAATTTACAAGTATAGCAGTGAAGATATTTGCACATTAAAGTGCCCTTTTGTTTGTTAGAGGGTAGGTAAGAAAGTCGTCGAGTCATTCGCGAAGACCCTGCGCAATTTTAGTTCTCCGGGAAGGAAAAATGGGAAATCCTTCCCACAAACTTTTTTGTGTACTGTGGTAGAAGTTTATCATCGTTTCAGAGCTTCTTGCTGCCTCCATCATCAGGGCGATGAGCTGTTATCATCATCCTGACTCACCGCCGTGAAAACGTCAAATACCACTGAAGAAGTAGATACCATATTACGTTCACTGGTTTATGTAAAGGTAGATGCGTGTATTAGTACTCATTTAAGGGGGGGAACAAATACCAGATTTTAGTAAGTTATATATGAGGACTGCTGGTTTTTGGGTTACGACGCGGACGACCTGTGGTCTTGTACGTTTTTACCGAATTCTCATAGGAACTTGTCGCTGTCTTATTTAGGATAGAGGTGCAGGTTATGTTTCTCCGAAACGTCAGTGATCACATCGAAGAATAAATGGCGCCATACCCCAGACGACGAGAATCCTTGTAGTAAACGTCAGATCACGACATACGATCTGTTGAGAGGGCCAGATGGGGCATCGCTTGAGGCGACGAGTTGACATACCCCTTACCCCCTGCGCTTCTTGGTAGCATCCTGTCTAATTGGGGACTGTGCCGTGTTGTGCGAACCTCAGAGACCTGCATTAGTCTCCGCCCTGACGCCTTCCATAAACCGCGACGCTTGTAATTACGGCTGATGCAGTGCGATGTGGCCGCAGGGGAATCCTTCACGTCAGAGGTTGTTCCGTTCTTAGTGGAACGGGTCACTCGGAAAACTATAATTTTCGACGGAATTTGTTCTTCCTTTAAACGCCTTCGGGCCAACAAGCATCGTCTGTGTCTCTGACTGATGACGTTTGTACGTTGCCTGACAGTGAAGCAGGGTAATGTGAAGTGGCGAGTCCAGGTCATGACGCAGAACGCTGTACCGTGGACACAGTTTTGATCCACTCAGTCCAAAATCAAAATGGGGTCTAGATCAGAGGATGTGACGATACGGACTACGTAGGTTTTGTTATAAACATTACACTGCTTATTTACAAGTTGTTTTAGAGGCGAAGGTTTCCGAATAAAAAATTAACAGATAAATGAAAACATTTCGTAAAAGTTATTGGTTTTATAGCATGAGTTTTCTAGAACAGTGATTCTCAACCTGGCATTTATTCTGTCTAATAAATCCACTCAATCCTCATCTGACTGCTAGAGCCATCTAGTAGACAATTAGGAGAGACATAGGTGAGAAATGGCCGCTGAATTTTGCTTACGAAACATCTCGTTCGTGCGTGTAAGGTTCTTTTACATGCTGTAAATCCGAAAGAAGTTTTTATCATCGACCTCGGCCGGGTTTGAACCCGCGAACCTTGGGGTCTAGTGACGAGGACGCTAAGCCTCTCCATAAAATCGCAACTTTCAGTGCCAGAAGTCGGAACTGGTATTCAGGAGTGCGAGAAACGGTGGTTTTCCGAAGGACCTGAGTGAGGCAACTATTAAGAATGCCGTAAGTTCAACGTGACCTGCCCTTTATCTCGTATCTTCGCCTGAGATCTTTGCCACCCGTCGTACCGCGAATCGATAACCCCCAACACAGTGGTCATGGAAACAGAACTTACGTTTATATTTGTTTCTTGTTATGCGTTGGTACTTTGCGTGCAGTGCGTAAATGAGCTCATAATGGCGAGTCGTGATTTGTTGGTTCCGAGTATACTCGATCGATTTATATTAAATTTGGCCTTGTGTCCCTACCCTTGTGGGAATAAATTAATCTTGGTTCATATCTGCCAAATGTAACCTCTATTTGGTACGAAGCTCAGATGCAACGTTTAATCTTGTTTCCAGATCGATTAATCGTAGAAAACACACGAAGATGCCATAGATCTAGCACAAATTTATTACCGGTGAATATCTGACAAAGTAAGAAAAAATATATAAACATTACTTTTGCAAGAGCAGACAAACCTAATTGCAATAAGGAATAAATAGGCTTCATTTTCGGAAGGAAATAAGTTGAGGAAAGTAATTGGCGTATTTAATTGAAGCAATATTAATCAAGAATGATAATTAATTCAAAGAGACATATAATAATAATTATTGTTATTATTTAAAATATAAAATTTATGTCATGTGAGTGGCTGTGCGATGTAGTGGCCATAAGGTGAGCAAAGGACCCTATTGAAGTGAGTGAGTGAGTGCAATAGCACTGAAAGACACATCGTGTACATTGGTCAGGTCTTCGAGATTAAACGTTTGATTACGAGAAGAAAAAAATAAATTGCATTTGTTCTGGTTGCAAGATTTGTACGGCAATGGAGGACTCTTGATTAAGTGAGGTTTGGTTGGGGTTGGTCTATTCTCGATTGCACTAAATCAGCTGGACCTCTTTCAACAGTCTCCATTTTAATTGTTCGCTTGCAGGCGAAATCATGCAAACGATTTAATCGTGGAAGTGGCGATACCAGCGAAGGACGAAGTTAATCAAATGAAAGCTGATTTTTTTATGTTTGCGACTAATTAGAGTTTGATTCGTCGCTACAACTTCGCCTCTCAGTTCTTCTGTTTCCAGGCGCTAATCGCCATTCCACTGTTTCTCCACGTTCGTATATCATCGCTCCGCGCGGTGTGCGACAGCCCAGAGGCACGTTATAATGCCCTCGGTCCTACGCCAAGGGCTTAATCTCTGACCCCGTCCCTTGGCTGTTCTCGGAGGAGGGGTGGTTTAAGTGGTTTTTTTCTGGTTGAGGGCGTGTGACTGTGTGTTGTAGTGGCATTGATCAATGCTCTAGTTCCATAACAAGGGGGATCGATTTAAATATCGATTGCAAAGCGCAGGCAGTCACATCATTTGGATTCAATGCCGGGGGGAGACGGGATTGCAGTTTTAAGCACGTGGCTACCGATTCGTCTGTTTGCTTGTTGTTAAGAGATGTTTCATGCTCAGTGTAAAATAATCTGAGACTGAATGGCACGATTTATACTCTGTCATGATAGTCGAGGACAGTTGTGTGGTGTCAGCTTGAACTTAGTTGCATTTCTTTGTATTTAAATTCATTAAAATTTAAAAAGTTTGTCAGTACAGAATTCGCGGGTTACCTGTAGTTAAATTCTCGTGGTATTCGGTTTTATTCTACAGATAGAAATACTTGGGCGCGTGTGGGAGTATAATAGGGTAATACGATTTGGGGTGTGGACTGTGGATACATCTGGCTCAGGGTGGGAACTGGCGATGGACGCGTCTGAAGTCGGTAATGAAACTTTGGGTCCCGTGAATGGCTTGAAGTTCCTTTTGACTGGCTGAATTCTCTGTTAGGCTCCTCAAGAAGGACTGTGCTCCATAGAGTATGCGCGCGGAGGATCACACTTGTTCATGCGAGTTTTACTACACAGAAATAGGATTTAAGAGGTTTTTGCGCCTTTCTGTGTTTTTAAAATACGATCTAAGAATGAAACAGGCAAAATTATTTTATTTCGTAAGCTACGAATGGGATAAAAATTATTTTGGATGCACTGTCAAGACTTTTCGCGTCTTCCAAGTTTTGTGTGAAGTTTCGAGAGGCACAGACGTAATCGTCCACTTCATGTCACTTTCATTTCGCTTCTATCCTCCAGGCAAAACTTCTGTTTAGTCGAAGCATTGAAAAACCATGTCGTTACCTCTTGCGAACTTTTTCGTCAGCCCGCGTCATGCCTCGATCTGTAGTGTCGCAGAAGTTTCAGTATATAGAGCATTGTCCCGCAACCAGTGTGCCGTCACAGGGTTTAGGGTGTGGCGCTCGAATTTTTATAAGTAATTGTGTTTCGTATCTTCTTTTCGCGAGGCGATATTTTTCACGTGCCGTCATGTGTCTTTGGCAAATAAGGGTGTGTCGCGGGCGAAGAAATTTTGCGGAACACTGGGATGCAGCAACGCAGTGCATATCCAAAGAGGGTGCATAGGCCTATGTCTGTTTTGGTATGTTCTTACTACTACTGCTGCTTATTAGTATCTTTGATGAGGACTTGTAAGTTCCAAATAAATAACGATATATCCGGCAAGGTGGCTAGGTGTAGGTCTCACACATCGCTATCCGACCACTCCGACAAGTTTTCCGTGATATTCATCATTTAAACCACACAACTGCAGAGACGCAACACTGAAATACGATGCGAGACTCTCACTCTGCTATCAGGTTAACAGAAGAGTCCATCCTCTTATATCGGTTGGCGCGACATAACATCTGCAGTTGATACAGCATCTTTAGGTAACCTACTGTTTATCTAGCACATTAATATGTGGGAGAAAGGAACAACAGTTATAACCTGCTGATTAAAAGAAGGCACTAGCGAAAATCACTAATAAAATTCTTATGAAATAAACGAATACAATTTGTATTTTTCTTTTAAAGTAACGTTACCTTTGCGTAAATAATTGGGGTGGGGGTTAGTTAGGAGTGACTTGAGCCATTCTTGTATCGCTGTAGGTCAAAACATTGAATAGGGTGGCGGACTCCATAACGAGAAATACAGAAAGTGACCTCCGGTGCAAGGCTTGGATGTAAAGTAGTTCTCATGAATTATGAAAAAAACGCGTCTCTCAAAAATGTATGCACTGCCACGCGGCAGTGATCCTGACGAGAAATATCAGCGGACAAATTCACGAGGTTTTACGATACACACGCGAAGACCTACTTGAATATTTGATGTTAGCCGTACGGAATTTATTACAGAACTGTTGATAGCGATTCTAATCCATCACTTGTAAAGTTGGAGCGTTGCGGTTGGCAGAATAATTAGGTTTTACCATGACACTGAGAGCCTCCAGGCCTCGTGTACAGTAAGAA
>NW_019059992.1:0-27234 GCF_000696155.1 Zootermopsis nevadensis | reverse complement strand
GATTGGTCTCTCTCCCCGCCAGGCTTTCCGACCAAAAAATGTTTACGCATTTCTCACATCTCTCACGCATGCTACATACCCCGCCCATCTCGTTTTAAAAGCGCTTCAGCAGAGAGTGGCTAGGTCAGAGGTTAAATACACACCCGTAGCTGCTGAAGTGGTTGGTGAGTCGGATAACAAGCGACTTTCTGGATAAATTAAATTAGCGAGAGATGGCTTCGTGTTGAAGTAGGAAAATTTCTTATATTAAATCTACCCTGTGGATCCTAAGGCTAAAACGCCTGTTCGTAAAGACGAGTAACTTTATTTTTACAGGTAAACATTTATTTTAATTAATTCAGCTTGTATGTGTAAGGAGAAGCGACAGGTATTTGTAGTAAGGTGACCCATAAATTTCGAGATGCGTGCCTCGTGGTAATGTAGATCCACGCGTTCTGTAAGTGTCACGGATATAAAACTGTGCCAGTGGTGAGTTTTGATTGACGGATGTTCTTTTTTATAAATCACGTTACTGTTCAATATTTGAGAGACGTGCCACTTCGATATGCAGCCATTTTTGTGAGATCGTGAATTCAACTCCGATTTTGTTTAAGTACATTTCTGTTAAATGCATTGCGAAGAGCCCCCAATACAAGTGACGCACGTGTATAAATATGAACTATTTACATAATTAAAATGCATATTATCCTTTATCTTTAAACGAAATGCAAGAAACATTTATATTGCACAGCAATAGTAATTGGTAATTGTGAAGATAAATTAATTGCGTCCGATAGATGTGTGATTGTACATGTAACATGGAGTTGGGTGTTACCGTGTAATATGCTAGAAATTTGCCGACGTTACAGAGGTGCTTGCTGCCTCCATCGTCAGGGACATCAGTCATTTCAAGTACCTCCGAAACACCGGTCAACTTCTACCAACTCTGAAGACAGTCATCTTAAAAGTCGCCGCTGTGAGAACATGAAATCTCATTGAGGTGAAATGTTTTGTCCTGTGTTCCGAAACGTTTTTGGGGGACTCCACGTAGGCTCCTTACAAACTCCGTCTGTTCGCAGAGTCGTGTAAATATTTGCCTGTAAAGTGTCGTCTTCTGAGTAGCTTTAATGCTTAAATCGGATGTAGTACAGAGCTTCGGCGTATGTGGGGCGCAGCACCCCAAACACCCCCCGGGGTCCTCCTCATCCTAACTCTTCTGCTGTTCGAACAGGTGAATAGTCAGTGGCGTGGTTGATTCCTGTTGAATACTCCGGCCTACCAGTCAAGCGAGTGATGGGTGCCAGATGCTATTGGTCAGGGCTGTCGCACACCGCGTGGGGCGGTGATATCGTAGGTCACTTCAGAGCAATGCGGGGAGAGAAGTTTTATTGTCACTTCGGCGATTTAAAACCAGCGTCTTATCGTCTGAGCTGGCGCCGTTATTAAATATTCATCATCGTCGTCATCAGGGATTAGGCAGTAATGCCTGTTCCGGCTTCAAATTGAGCTTTCCATCTTCTTCGTGGTCGACCTCGATCTCTTTTTCTGCTAGGTTTGTAACTGAACGCAGCCTTAAGAAGTTTTTCTTCAGGCATTCGTCCAACATGTTCGTAATAATAATAATAATAATAAAATTATTATTTGAATCAGGTCTTTTGTCAAACTGTTTTGTCGACATTTTGCGTGTTTGTACAAGACATAAAATGTGTTTGCATGGGAAAAGGCGTGTGTCGAGATCTTGGAGGAGACATCTCCTCCTTCCATCCTAGTAGACAGAGCCGGTCGATACAATGGCCGCTCTGTTTCATATTCTGTGGGTTGTAAATATGGTTTTATAGCTATATGACAGGCTTAATATAGGGCGTATAAAAATGTGTGTTCTTAATGCAGTAGGTTTCTTTTGTTACCATGGCAACACACAGCTTTATTGAAACAAAGGTTTAAGAACGCAGTCTATGCATTTGTTAAGGTTTCATATTACGGAATACCATCATAACGCGGAAACGTCTGTTGAGTTGTGTCAGAACGAGGGAGGATGAGAAACATTTTGTTTAAAAACGGCACAATTTTTAATTACGTAACCACCCCTTCCCCCAGCTTGCATATGCAACAGAACATGTTGATATGATGTGTTATATTTTTCGTGTGCGTTTGCATTTATATTTGCACTGTTGGCAGTACTGATAGATGTGTTCTGTTGCATTTCGTCGTCGATGCGTGTCGATGTGTTCCTGGCGTTAAGATGTTTGCAAGCATAGAGAGTGGTGTTTTCATGGCCTCGTCTCCCTTGTCGGTCTGTTCGCTGTTCATAATCACTGTTACGTACCGTTCTGCGCATTATATAGTGAACTCATCTGAGGGTTATATGAGAAGTTAAAACGCTCGCCTGTCAGATTCATTAAACTGGACCTCGCTTGTATGTACGGATTGGGAAGGAAACTAATGCATGTGTAGAGGATTATGTAACGTGATTATCACTGCCGATGTAAGTTTATGCGTCCTGTGACGTATACTTGCCCGCAGTGGCTCGCCTTCAGTAATCTTCACGCGCAGTGCACAGATGTGTCGGCGAGACAACTTTGACGATCGTTTCAACAGTTGAAGAAGTTAAGGTCCCCTAGAGATTCAGAATCACATAACTCTCCTATCTATTTATTACGAGAATTTCAGCACTCCCAAAGAGGACTGCCTTCCACCTGGCATATCGCGCCGTGTCGAAGTTTTCCGACGTTTCAGACATGTTTCCTGTCTGTGTAACAAACGAGAGTGCTGGTTGGTGATTATTCGGTGTCAAGGGATTTTGGGCATTATGGGATGTTCTGACTGGCGATTTGTTAGTATTCCATCTGGCAATGTAATTCTTTTTGTTATAGCTGAAAGTTTGCATCTAGTAGTCATTTTAAATAATTCAGTTTTATATCCTGCGGGAACACGTTACTTAAAACACATTAATTTCTCGTCTGGGACACGGACTGTATCTGAAACACAGTGTCGTAACCATGGAAACTGTAAAGTCCGGCGAATGATTAGTACACCATAACGACCTCAGAGGTATTGCAATTATTACAGAATGTTGTGATAGTTGGTAATAATTAATTTAATTAAAGTGGGATCGTATGCACATTCCAGCTTCGAAGATTGCATTAAACTGTTCTGTGGTGTGGGTAAGCTCTTAATAAAGGCATCTGCTCTGTGGCTGTCCAGAAGCTGACAATTTCTCCATTCGGAATTGTCGCATACGTAATTTCCAACACTGAACTAGCAAACAAGGTAACCAGTAGCACACGCAACTCGCTGGTTAAGTATAGAACCGAAACGTTCAGCACCAAATTACAATTCTGAACCATTTCATTCCTAACTTGTGTTGGGCAAGGCCGTGGTCTAGGCAACACGGAGTTTTCCTCCGTGGCATCCCAACAATTACTCCATTCACACACAGAAGAATGCAATGGCAAACCACTTCTGGATCATCTGCCAAGAACGTATATGAACAGGTCCCAGTCCGAGAAGAGAAAAGGATGGAAGGATCCTGTTCATATGGACCTGTCGTCAGACAGAACACTAAATAAAAATAATAATAATAAGGGACATTACAGTTTATTTATATAAGAATCGTTGTAATATTGTGTTTGAATTCCACCTTTAAAAACTGTTGTTTTCGAAGAGGTATCCCAGTCAAAATGTTGTATGACTTTTGATTTTAGTTTACTGCGTACCAAGAGACATGCACAAATTTACTTTTAGCAGAATGACTGGTCGTCTAATGACTTCGTTTTACTTTCCCTAATGTGCTCAGTAGAATAATTTCTTCTCGCCTTTTCACACGAGGACGCAAACGTGACCAAGTTTCCGTAAAGTGTTCTTTTCAGAGTCCCGAAGCCCACTAATATCGCCGGAGAATTAACATGGGAAGTCGACGAACGATAAACAACATTGTGCAGTGCAAGTGTCCGGAGCCGATAATCTAAAGGCCGGTTTTCGTGGATTTCATAAACGCCTTCAGCATTTTCAGAGCGATAAATTCTTCAAATCCTAGGACTTGCGTTGGCCCTCTCTTTCATTTCCTGTGGACGTGACGTCATTTCACATGTGGCACGCTCGCCAGCAGCCATGTTACTTGTCGGAAAACGTGTCGCCCCGACACCCAAATTGAAGCGGGGGTCGGAAACGAAGAAATACGGGCGTATCGCTGAGCGGTTTACTTCATTTTTTTTTATATATATGTTTCCGGGAACTTTCTTCGCTGGAAAGTTGACACGCTGTGTAATTGAAAACGTTTTTGAATGCGGTTTTTTTAAAAGTTTTTTGTATCCTGCATGTTATATGACGGGCTTATCAAAAGGACTGATTAACCCGAGGCATCGCTATTATCATTGGACAACCTGCTTTGTACTTAGAGCTTAACCTGTTTACGTAAGTCTACTTGTCTGCAGCTACCTATCCACTGGCTGATCCACCCACATTTCCTTTCTTTGGCCTTTCTGCAGTCTCCAGGTTCCAAAGTTTTAACACCCGAGTTGCATCATCCCTTATATGGTTTTTAATGTCAGAGGGTGTATGTCTGTTTTTCAAGTTTTGTATAAAACCTCAAATGTGATTATCTGGAACATGTGACTGGACAAAATGCGAGCGGTCCTCGAGTGCATTGACGTAAGTGGGTGGTAGCAGGGAGTTATGCAATTGCCTAGCAACGCCAATAACAGACACTGCCAGCCCTTATCCGCTTCACGAAAGACGTTCCGCCTCGATGCATTCGCCGTCGTTTTGTGAAGAAAAGCGAACTTATCGCTGTAAGGAATGAGTCAAAACTAATTTGCTAAGATATTTAACCGGTGGCTCCGTGAAATGACGGACTGTGGAGTGTGAGGACGGATCTGGGGCTCCTCCCATTCTCGTATACACTGACATTCTCCGTGATTTTACGCGGACAGAAAGGCGATTGGAACATGAAACGTCTATTCAGTGCCGAGGTTAAGTCATCGAGACTCTGACCCGTCAATGTTCAGCCGTGTCGCGTCTTGACACACACATCAGCCGTTGTCGAGTTTGTTTACGTAAAGTGATACCTTTCGCTTTTACATCTGCCTTCTTCCTGGAGTGT
Organism: Zootermopsis nevadensis; assembly: GCF_000696155.1. The sequence continues at coordinate 22,154 of NW_019059992.1, read as the reverse complement.
TTGCTTTTATAGGTTCTCCGTTCTACTGAGTATTTCAGACCACGCCTATACTGCAAAGTCTTTCTGTCTGTCACCGTATACGTTTATTCTAACTGCATTTACGACAGAATTTCTCGTTTCTCGACATTTTCTTTAAACACAAACCGACGTCAGTGCCACCTCAACGTGACGCTTAACGTGGAGGTGGAAATCCGGTAGGTATCACGTTCGCTGGTGTCTTTCTGCTGTTGTTTAATTTATGGTTTGTTTAACAACGCTGTCAGCAGCAGAGACTGTACACCGTCTAAAGATGGGATGATTAATGGATTATAAAAAAACAGCACGGAAAGAAGTGGTCTTGGCCTTAACTGACGCACTATCCGTGCATGTATTTGCCTGGAGGGACTGAGGAAAACCACTGGGACCCGTCAGGATAGCCGATCTCTTCGGCGAAAGTCGAACACAGGACCTCCCAAATACTCAGCCGTGTCTCTCGGTCAGTTTAAATTATATTGTCATCGGTGTCGTCGTGTTTCCAGAGAAAAAGTTTATTGTGTTGAATCGTGCCGGGATCGGTCCTCGTGTGGATGCTGCGGTCTACACGAACGTGAAACAGCGCGCGGACCGATAATGCGACTCGTCGTAAAGAAGGAGAGTGAGTAGGAGGGGGGGGATTAATAATTTACTGAGCAGGAGTAACAGGTGTGTTGCAGGTTGCGTCACGCCGTCGTGACTCATGCAACTTTTATAAGCCATTAGCGTGTGTAAGGACTGCTCCATTGCTCGAAGCGGGCCTGACGGACAAGACGCCTCGCCCTAACGCGTCTGCCCCACATTCTGGGAATTCGCCCCTCACACTCCACCGGGAGACTGGCCAAACGGACGTTTCCGAAGTTTTCCTCAGTCCGTTCAATTATTCGCCCACAGTACTTCAAAGCTCGTCACGAATAATTCCGACTTTCATCTGTCGTCCTCATTTGACCCTGATCTCTGCGGCTTCATAAATATTCCAAGAATACTTCTGGAGTGGTGTTTTCTGCGAGTCCCGAGTTCTGTTCTCGGCTCGTGAACTGGCTAATCTGGCACCAGTTTATTTCAGCTCCCCTGCGATGAGAAGTTGGGAAAAGCGAGGCAGTTGACTTTGTTTGGATGTAAGAACTCGTTAACCATTGAAATGAGATTTAAAAGATTGTTTGCTACGCGCTAGGTCAGGCCGTGTCATTACGACAGGAAAGAGCGCATGAGCGTAACTCGGCAAATGTTTATCGAAGCCAAGAACACGCGTGCAACTCATTTTCTGCGTGATAATTCTCTGTGACGTGATGGGCAGAGGGTGGGGTGGGGTGGGGTGGTTGGCGAAAACCACACCAATGTTGCAATAATTACGTCATCGCTGACGGGAAATTGACGTAACCTCCTTTGCAGGCTGTGGGCGCCGCGCGAACATGAAAGAGAGGAAACCCCGCCAGTTGTGCCTTGTGCCCGCATGTGGGAGGAATGAGGAATCTCTCGCAGTAGTTGGTGTTGATTTGTTGCTATTATTAATTACATGTTTTGTGTGGGCTCGAAAATTAGTCACTCGCATTAATGGAGGAATAGGAGCTGAGGGTGTTTGAGACCAGGGTGCCGAGGTGAATATTTGGACCTGAGGGGATGAAGTGACAGGAGGACAGAGAACATTTTGTAATGAGGAGGTTCTCCTTTTTAATGGGTACCGGGGTCCTTTCCCGGGGGTAAAGCCGGCCGGGGCGTGATGCTGACCACTCACCCCCATCTAGCGCCGAGGTCAAGGAAGAGAGGAGCTATACCTCCACTCACCCCAAGCGCCTACATGGCGTATAGAGGGACAGCTTTACTTAATTTTTTTAATCTTCAGCAAGTATTATTTGGATAAACATATGAAGCAGGGTCAGGTTGGTTAGAGCATGTAGCATGCATGGGGAAATGAGCAATGAGTACAATTACTTTTTAGAAACTTATGGGATGAGACCACTCGGAACATCTAGGCGTTGATGAAAGAATAATATTAAAATGGGTCTTAGGGTAATAGGGTTGGAAGTTGTGGATTGAATTAATCTGTCTCAGGATAGGGAGCAGTGCGGTGGTGGACTCTTGCGTACACGGAAAAAATCCTTTGAGATTCATAAAAAGCAGATAATTTCTTGAGTAGCTGAGCGACTGTTAGGTTCTTAAGAGTACTCGGTCGAAGAAGTTGTTAATACTGTACCGATTTGACTTTACGCCCACAGGTAGGCTGCGTGTGTTTATCATTTACGTTATTTCTGTGTGAATCGTGGTTGAACAACATTTTAGAGACGAGAGAACATTTATTTTACTGTTATTAAAATAGAACGCACGCCTCTGGTGATGTGCATGTCTGCGTAATATGAATATTTGAATAGGCTTCGTTCATGTCTTCGTCGTAATTCAGTACACGGGCCCACGGCAAATATCAGACGCCATCAGAAGGAGAATCGTGAACTTTTCAATTCGAGAGAAGGGACAGAGAGCATCGATTAATCGATAGGTATCCAATAAGCATGCAAATTCAGGAAAGACGTCGGCTTAAGTTGGATTTTAATTTCAGTAATTCCCTAAGGACTCTCGTAGACTGCAGAGCTGTAATTTTCCTGCAGTTGAAAGGGTCTTGGGTTCATTCATGATTAGGCAAGTAGACCAAGAGGGATGGAAAATTTATATTTAAATGTTCTACCTAGACGACGACATTTTTAGAAAGGAAATGCTGTTCTGTCCCACATTCCTCTTCTGATTTGGGTTAACGTCTTATCAATACACTTTACAGTATTTTTTATTTCGCATTAGAATCGTTTGAAAGATTGTGGAAGCGGCCAAGGCCTATTTGAAAGTGCAATCCCTGAATTAGAATCGTTTGAAAGATTGTGGAAGGAAGCGGCCAAGGCCTATTTGAACGTGCTATGCAATCCCTGGATTTGACTGGAGAGATTTTACAGGACCTTTCGAATTATTTACGCCTGTTAATTAAATTGTAATGTTGTTTATTATTATGCCACGGTTATCTGTGGCTTCATAGGAACTTCCATCCTCCGTCTTCAGGGTGCTTCTAAAAAGTTGGGAACAACCTACAGGACTACACGGCACTTTAACACGGACGAATCCGCGTTTATACCGCCGTAAAACCTCAGTTCTCGTACACACGTCTTTTAAACGGGTTTGAACCAAGTGTCTGAATCATATTTTATCCAGGTCCTTAAAGCAAGTCTATTTAGATTTGCAGGAAGGTTCAGATGGCCGGATCACACGCATGCTTCGTGATATGTCTGCTTACTTTTCGTGCTTTACTCGAAGAAGCATATAACAGACCGTAAGAACACGCAACTGTGTTAAAAAAATGTGTAAAGCAGACGTTTGAATCAAGGACCGGAGAGAGTTTCAATGGTAAAGAAATATTTTGTCTGTTTCATTAAGACAAGGCTAATGCTTTCGAATCGTTGTTTAAACGCGAATATAATGGAGTGTTTTGTATTTGTTGAGGGGATGAACCCGAAACATGAAGCGCTGTCTGTGAGCATGTGTGAAACTAACTAGAGCAGAAGAACCGATAAGACTTGAGTGGAAAGGAAATTAGAATTCCGTCCAGATTTTCCAGTCGTATAAAAACTAGTTAATACCCAATAACACAGAAAACGAAGACTGTACAAGAATCAATTACAGCTGCTTCTGTACATGAAAACCTGATGTGGGATTCTTGGCTTGCACGTGGCGTATCATTCACTTTTGTTTTAGCGTGTCTTCGTATTGCATACATTCTGATTTTTGCCCACGTTGAAGACGCCACTGCTCGTCTTCTCGTTTGGAACGCCGTGTGGACTTGTAGGTTTATACCAACGCTTCGGAGTAACATACTGCCTCCATCTTCAGGGTTGGAAATGTCAAGATAGCAGAGTTTTAAGCGGTTGTTTATAACTCCAGAGGAAATGTCAGTCAGCGTACCAGAAAAAGCATCAGTCCGCCTGAGCGGACTTTAAGCATTTTGTACGAAAAAAATGGTGAAAGCCGTTGGTTTTATCTGACTTTGGATTGTATGTGGGGCGGGTTGCATAATGGCCAGCCTCAATAAGTAGTTCAAAGGAAGAGAAGTTTGTCACTACCAATATTCTTTGCAATTAAGAATTCAGTTTATAATAGAAATAAGTTAAACTGGCGATTGTCCGTAAAGAAATTATGAAATGAAGGGAGTGCTATATTAATTGAACGAGTTCATTTTAAAAATTATTTTCCTTGCTTTCTTTCGCTTTAAAAAGGCTTTTCTTAAAACAGTTGAATTGTGTGAGAAGGCAGTTGGATGTTAAGACGCTATTCTGGAAAAAATAATTTTAATTAATGAAAAAGAACGTAGCTGAAAAGGCTGTGCACTTCACTTACGGAATTGGCAAAAAAAAACTGTGTTTTGTACCTGCAAAGAAGGAATGATGAGCGAAAAATGTATTTTTTATTTCGTTTTGCTGTATACAGGGTGTGTCTGAATTATACGTCGTAGTCTGAAGGATGTATCAAGTCACCTTAAATGCAATCGCTATATTTGCTGCAAGACATACTAATCGTGCTCCCAATAGGAGATGATCAGATGATTAAATACGTACTTACACCATGGAGTCGAGTCCTCCCTGACAAGCCAACAGTCGCTCAAGAAATTCCCAACACTTTATGGAACCCGGAAGTTCATTACCCCATTCACAAGATCCCGCCACTGGTCCATACCCCCGAGCCACCCCACCCTATTTCCCTAAGATCCATTTTAATATTATCCTCCCCCTACGTCTAGGTCTCCCCAGTGGGCTCTTTCCTTCTGGTTTGCCCACCAGAACCCTGCATGCATTTCTCTTCTCTCCCATGCGGGCTACATGCCCTGCCCATCTCATCCTCCTCGACTTGATCAGAACAACCTCCTCATTACGCACCTTTCTCCAACCTCCTAGTAATTCACCCCTCTTAGGTCCAAATATCCTCCCCAGCACCCTGTTTTCTAACACCCTCAGTCTACGTTTTTCCTTAGTGTCAGAGACCAAGTTTTACACCCACACAAAACTACAGGTAAATATTATAGTTTTTTTAAATTTTAACCTTTACGTTTTTAGACAGCAGTCGAGAAGACAAAATGTTCTGAAGTGAATGGTATCAGGAATTACCCGTATTTGAAGTACTCTTGATTTCCTCATTAATAAACTTTCGGTTTGCGCAAGATATCTCAGACCCATGTTTATAGGAACGTTTGATTTTCACCGCGACATATTTCTGGCATACCCTGTGTAAAATCTGAAGTGGAATGTTACCATGCCTACCGCTTGTTACGTAATTTACAATTTATCCGCACCACGCAGTGGTAAAGTTAAGTTTGTAAGAGTGTTCATCGCATCTCCTTTGTGTTGAGATTCAAATCTCATAGCTAAGACCAGTTATCCACACTGGTTTTCCTCAGTCTCTCCAGACAGTTTCCTGCATGGGGTCTTAAATTTGGTCAGGCCCCGGCATTCCAGATCTCTTCCAGTCCATTAATCGTCATAGCAACGTCTTGTATCCTGAGCTACTGACGACGTCATCGAATAAGCCACAAGCCACGTGGCTCTGATTGTTATAATGAGAATGCGCGTTGTTAACATCAGTCTAGGAATCGAGATTAATTTAGATTCTGTTTATTTAGCAAATACTCTGTTCCAATTACAGTGGGACGTTTGTCTTCACAGTCCAATCGTCTCCGCAAAACGCGACCCTTTCATGTTATCACAGTGTGTAACAGAAGGAGGGAATTTTAATCAAGTTTTTAATTAAATTTTCATCACATCATTAATACGAGCATATTGCGGTCACTGCCCCTTTCTTGATTTAAGAAATCTCCGAGAAATTCAAAATCTTAGTTGCACCGGAAATAATCACGTGACAACGCAACAGTCGGCACTAGGTACGTCCACCAGCTCATTAGTGAGCAGGGCAACGAACCAACAGCCCCCCAGTGGTACTTCCCAGTGTTTATTAAAAGTTACAGTTGGACATTGTCCTGACATATTCTAGTTCAGTTCAGTTTGAATCTTTACTCGCTCCTCTCTTCACATCTATTTTAATATTATCTTCCGAACTGTTTCTACGTTTCTGGAATGCCGTCTTACCCCGGGGAGTTACAGTGAAGGTGTTGCGTACATTTTGTGGATCGTGAACCGTTCTGTACGGTCTATATTATTAAAAAAAATGGTTTGCACAATTTTGTTTATTCAGATATATGTCTATTAAATACTTTTTGGGAAATTATTTGAAACTTTACCCGTGGTGGAAACATAACTGTAATTCTATGTGGTATGAAATGTCACGTATTTTTATACGTTTAAGAAGAAGTTTTTGCAGTTATTTGTGACTAAAACTCAAAATGACGAATGATAATTAATGAAGTCTCGCAAACGTCCGCTTTATATTGATTCTAAAGAGCTTTAAACAGTGTATGCCGACATTATGTACGAATTGCATGGTACATTCCGCACATTGAATCGTTTTGACCTGGTGAACACTCGCCCACCTGAAGCTGTGCGAACTTTATAGCGACATTCATGGCTTAGATTTTACACAGAATGTGCAGAGTGGGTAAGCATATCTCATAAGTTCTTCATAGCACTTGTGTTATAGTTGGAGATTACAGCGAGGTGATGCCGATAATTTAATGGTAAATAATCAGTATTTAAATTTATATTATTATCATATTTAAGTGTTATGAATCTGAGATTTGTCGTATTATCACAGCTGATAAGCTTTTGTAACTGGTTTATAAATATTTTATCTCTGTTCTGGCCATTGGTCAGTTTTATCGAAACAGATAACAGATGAAGTCCTTCGGTTACTTGATAAACGCCAAATTCTCACTTCAGTAATTCGTAGTGGCTTAGTCATTACACATTCACACGTAACAAGTTGCTTAAGAAGTATTGTTTGTTGTTGAGTTGTTTGATACTTCATTTTTTGGACGATTCACTGTGTTCGACTCGACTCCAACTTTCCAGGTACTATCGCAGTCTTGCAGTACCATAAACCGTACCTGTGTTTCCGGTACCAGATGTCTGAGCAACAGATATAAACCTCTTCTTAAACTTGTTTACAATGTTGAATTATGACAAGAGTTTCGTTAATTGAAGATAGCCAGACTCGCTGTGGAACTTCGTGTGTAGACAGACTCTCGGTCCTTGTGAATCTTTGCGTGTCGTATATACCACATTACTCGTACGTGGATTCACAAATCGCTGTTTTATCCTTGTGTATGAGTTGTAGCCGTGTTAAGACTAAGAAAATATAATATGTTTTGATCCAAATACGATAATTAATTATGTTGGAAATTTTCACAGTTGGCTTGATAAACACATAATTTGTTTTTCGTACGTATATGGCAGTAATGAGTTCGGAATTACAACTGTTATCATATCATGCCTCTATATAATAATCCTGTGAGGTTAGAAAGACTGTCGCTGGATGCGGTTGGAAATTACGTGACAGAACTGTCTACACGACTTGTGAAGTCGACAGTGTCTGCGAAGGACAGGCCTTATTACTCGCTGTTATTCAGGTGGTGTAAAACAGTATTTTGCCACACCAATGATCCCCAAGGTGAAGATTCTTCCTTAGGCCTCTGTCAGGCTGAAGAGGTGTGCAAGCGACTACGACACGTGCTTCAAGTCGCCGTTGTCCGAAAATTGGTCAATAGAGTGACATCTGAACTGCTGAATAACCTGGACATGAGTGACAGCTCTCATCGTAGTGGCTCTGCACCGTGCGAGAGAATCCTTCAGAAACTGGTGTATGCTAGTTTGCACTCCGATCTAACGGAGCTGGATGTTACCTACAGAAGAATATCGTCGTTTGTGGTGAGCAGGATGTGGACCATGGGAAATCTGAAGAGACTCAGAATTACCTCTTGCACCGAAAACGAAACGTGGCTTGGAGATGTGAAGAGATACATGCATGCATTCCCTTACCTGGAGAAATTCTCCTACAGGATTAACTGTACTGATGATATACTGAAAATTTTATGTCGATCCAGCAGGTATTTGAAATGCCTAGATGTATCTGGCTCCCACGGTGTGACAGATGATAGCGTCCAGTCTTTCCTTGGGCTCGTTTGTTTGGAAGAGCTCAATTTGATCTGCACAGAAGTGTCTGAGAAAGGATACGTCGAACTGATTAATGGGTTGGCTCAGAGGGCGGTGTGTATACGACAGCCACGTTACATTAAAAATATCGGGTGTGACTGCTACTCTGACACACAGTTGAGAACTTTAGTGACAGGCTTAGTGAATGTCAGAGAAGTCAGTTTAAGAATGTGCGACTTAAGTTCCACGGTGTCTACTTTAAAACACCTGGAATATCTGCGAGTTCTCAGACTTAAGTACTGTTTCTTCTCTGACGTCAATGATCTCCTCCGGACGATAGGTTGTCAGCTGTTAGAGTTGGAACTGGAGAACAGTGGGAACCTGGACGTGGCAGTCATATGTGAGAACTGTCCTAGTCTTGTGAAGCTTGTACTCATGGAACGGACGTACAAATGTGAGAACTGCGGAAGCTTCCCCAGCCTTCGACACCTCGTTTTGCAGACTCGCGAGCCATCCGCCGTCGCATGCTTGTTGTCTCGTTGCCACAGTCTGACGACACTTCAGCTCTGCACCGTTCAGGAGTTCTACGAACATCATGTCGCCAGTGTGCTGGAGCGGAACCGACTTCAACGCTTGCAGAGCCTGAGCATAGGGACCCTGTCAGGATGTGTGTCCCCAGGGACTATTGGGATTCTCTCTGAACACTGTGTGAACCTGTCAGAGTTCAGTGTGTTTGGGGAGCCGGGTGTGGGCATGAAACATCTCTGTCAGTTGTACCCTGGTTTGCAGGTAGAACCTGATCTTTGGTCACGACTTGTTGATAAAGAGGCGATCCTTAATGCGAAGTTGGATTGGGGTCAGTTGCTCAATTGTGGCTGAGATAACCTTAAAGTTATATGATATTCATAAATGTGATTAATTTCATTTATCTGAAACAAGAATGCAAATTGTATATGCTGGTGGAATGTGTCCCAATGAGCAAGCTAATTAGTGAGTCATTATGGTTGTATCCATTAGGATGTAAATTTTGCGAATAGTTTGGAAATTATGTGCCTTACATGTTATGTATTTGTTTACTAAAGACCTATTAAGGTTTGTGTTTTTACTTTGCAGTTATGTCGTTAATTGTACGTTGATATGTGTATTATACGACCCTCGGTGGACAGAGGAAGTGGGCTGGTCGCTCACTACCTACAAATACACACTTCAAAGACTAGGATTCCTCCGCAAAGACCCAAATTATTTCCCTGAACAGCATTAATCATATGATCGTTGTCATGGAGACCCTTTGTACGGTTCGGGAGCGCCGTGTCTGTCTGTCGTTGACGACTACGATGGTCTAAATAGTAGGTCTTACACATGTCGGCTGTCAGGAGGGTAATTCAGTTGTCCCAGAAACTTCTTCATAAGAGAGATGCGCGCCTGGTTGGCAGTTGATGGCAGCAGGTAAGATAGTGACGGACGTTGCCCGATGCCCTCGTGTTTGCGAACATGTGCATTCGGCTTGTGTGCATGTTAGCGCAATGGGTTATTTGCATTCCTACCTGAAATCTGCCCAAGAATCGAGACAAAATCCGACGTGACGTTCTTATTCAGATTATGTTTTGTTCAGCTGCTGTGTCCATCGTAACTGGAAACCTGTCTTTGTACAGATACGTAGCACTGGGCACGTGAGAATATTCATCTCACTTCAGAAGTTGTGCGTATTGTTAAAGGCGTAGGGGAATCCAAAGTGCTGGCCGGATGCGGCCGGCGGGAGTGATTCATCCCGCAAGCCTGTAGTAAGTCTAACATTTCATTCAACATACCTAACCCATCTGTCCTCTGCTCGTCCCTTGTCTCCTAATGACCTGTCCTGAGGTACTCTATGTTAACCGCTTGGGTTATAGGAGAGACCACTTGGAAGACAGGCGTAGATGGAAAGATGATGATGAAACAGTATATTCGGCAAGTAGTTTAGGAAGTCGTGGATTTGATTTATCTGGCTAAGGTAGTGTGCACGTCAGTGGGCCCTAGGGTTAAAAATGCTCCGCTTAGGCCACTGTCAGCATCTCAACGTGCTCTGGTCGGTGGAGCTACTTGGTTTTAGTTCAGTCTACTTAACCCGGTTTCAGTTTTTCGGCTGTACTCTCCGATTTGACACAGCAGTCGATGACAAAGTTGGAATTGCGTTGCTTTTAAAGAGAGTTTTTTCTCTCTCGTTTTTAATCGAGTGTCATTCCGTTCTGTGTCCAAACGCAGACACGTGCGTCCGGCAGCTTCAAAGGCTCTGCCTCGCTCCGTGAGGGGTTCTCATCGCCGCCTTGAACTTTTAATTGACAACGATCGTTTACTTACTGGAGCGGAACGAATTAATTTTCAAACCGTGCAGGCAGAAGGCAGGGGTTCGGAATCTTCAGGCAGAGGCTGTTTCGTTCGTTGCTTCTGTATCCACGTCGAATCAATCATCGACCATCATTAATGTGTGACGTCTCTTGCTGTCAGAACGTAATCAGATCGGAGGGTCCACTCCTTCGTGTTCGAGAGTGCCGATTCGAATCCCGATTCAATGACCGGCTACTCTGTCTTAGACTTTAAGTGTTTTTGGTCAGTGGTTTCAGGAAAAATGCTGGATGTTACCTGGTCCCACGTACTGTTATTGCGTCTTTTAAATTATCATAATTCGGTCTGTCACGTTCAAGAGGGGACGTAGACTGAGGGTCTTTGAGGACAGGGTTCTGTGGAGAATAATTGGGAGGAAGAGAGATGAAGTGACAGGAGGTTGGAGAGGAATACAGAATGAGGAACTGTATCATTTATGATTTTCACCAGATGCTACTGTGATCACATCAAGGAGAGTGGCCGGGGTATGCAGCACGCATGGGGGAGAATATAACTTCATACAAAATTTTGATTGGGAAGCCTGTTGTAAGGAGACCATGCTGTAGGCTTAGACGTAGATGGGAGAATAATATTAAAGTGGAACTCAGGTGGATGTTTTGGGGGGGTGTGAATTGGATATATCTGTGGTAGGTATTCCCGGTTCTATAAAAGGCGGGGAATTTCTTGATTAGCTGAGCTCGCAGTTTACTTCTGATCTTAGTTGTAATTTAAGATTCAGGTACACATTTGTCGAAAATAAAGATTAAAGTCAGTTTAGCGCTTCAAGTGCCGACATTCGTGTTTTGTCACTGCATTAGTGAGAGTGTCTCACGCTGGAAAACCTGTTAAAATGAAACGTAAGTAAATAGGCTGAAGGGTGCTGAGTGGATTCAGCTGGCTCAGAATATGGATTGGTGGCGGGCTTTTGTGAACACGGTAATGTGCCTTCGAGTTGCACAAAAGAAGGGACTTTCTGGACCAACTGACGGAGTATCAGCTTGTTAAGAAAGGCTGTGCTTCATGGAGTCAGAGTTTCGTATGAAGTTTTAATAAGCGATGGTTAGCAAATCCAGGGCTTAAACGCGCGACGCACAAACCGTTTACGCATTCGCTTTTGAAACGCCTGTTAAAACAATTTTGTGTCAGTGTTACACAAACACTAACTTACAGTAGCCCGTTGACGAATCAGATGAAACTGTAACACTAGGGAGTAAAGAACGCCTGCCGCATGCATTCCACTGTCTTTGGTTAACGTGAGCATTTGCGGTCCGGCAGTTTGACAGGATTGTGCGTCTGTAATAACAGACGTGGAGTGTCTGCACTCGTTAACCTGGCAGCCGAGGTGCTGGCCAGGCCTGTGACAGGTGGATGCAGGTTAGAGGTTCGGCCACTAAACAGATGTTTCATGGTTTTCCAGACGATCTCTGCAATAGAACCTTGTGCCTTGGCGGGTCTTTATTTGAATACATTCTTCATCAGAGTACACTTTTCCAATAGTTTAACTTTAATATTCACAGTCGGTGTAAGACCTTGAAGAAGGCGCGAAAGACGATAGGAAGAGTGGCTTATGTCGGTACTCGGACGTCCGATGCGTCTGCAGTCGGTAATGTCGCGTACATGCTGTCGCTCGCCGTGACGTAGGGCGATCACATTGGTTCCCCAACCGGCTTGATAATTAGATCGTGGATCTGTAACAAACAGACGATAATTAATTACCCTTGTTTCGAACGTTACGTGTTCAGTATAGTTGGCAGCACGAGTTCGTCACACATCACACACAGTTTGTTGAAAGCATGTTAAGAGAGGCAGTTGAATTCAAGATTAAACTGTAGAGCATGCTTTAAGTCTGCTGATTAGTAGGAGGCGTAAACACACACACGAGGAGGCATCGTTTTGTTAAGTTTTGAATAAAGTTTTGTTTGCATGTGACATCTATCAGCAATACTATAAAACTTTATTATTTTATTAAGGTTGTGAGTGGAGTAGCGGAATGCGAAAGTTGTGTAATTGTACGGATTGAAATTCACTGATGAACGCAGAATGCTGAAGTGTTTGATGGGGCCAGTGGTTGAAGTTTCGTATCAGATTTGTTTGCCAAAGCTGTTCACGAACTTTGAGATTAAGTTTGCTGATGTTACATTAGAATTACGCATACCAGCAGACTTATTTCATGTACTCTTCTCACATTTTTATTTTAAATATTCCATTTACTTACATGTACATTCTAGTAATATCTCTTTTTTATTCTGCAACGCGCCATTGTGTAATGTTTGGATACCCTCGTGTCTGTATTTCTTGAATAAAACATCTCCAAGGGTTGTTTTGCTATTCTCTGTACGACGCGCCGCTTTGGAGTGACGGGATAGGACGGAGGGACGGATTTTGTCATGGGTGGAGACAATTAAAGGATTGTATTCAATCTGAGTAACAAATTTCCATTGAGGACATACTTCTCACTCCGTAGACTAGACTTTTATCAATATAAACTGACAAGGTAGGATGTGATGAGTTGTACCTGTACATGGGGTGGAGTGCCCAGGGCGTAAGTGATGGCGTCGCATATGTCCTCGCACTTGAGGTGGGGGATGGTGTCGTACGCTTGATCAATCGTCATCCCGGGAGGAATTAAGTCGTATCCGGACGCGATCAAGATTTCTGTTTTAACCATTCCTGGACTTATGGACTGCAAGATAAGCGACAATATAATGCACTTGTAATTAGTATTAATATTACGGAATGTGATTCTGACGTAATTACTCAACTGTCATTCCAAATGTCTCTGGAATAATTACATGAGTCACCATGAGAGGCTGAGCCGTGTTTGTACAGCTACAGAAAAGAAAATCATTTTAGTTAGACAGCCTTCAACTTATAAAGCTGTTAGGACCCGCGTAGTTTTTAAATGAAAGTCCTTGTTACCGTGACTTTGATCTTGGAGTTCCGCTGCGCCAGTTCGCGTCTCAGGCCCTCGGTGAGAACTTGGACCGCGTTCTTAGTTGCTGAATACATCATCAGGCCGTACTGCAGGCTGTGCTCCGGGACTCCATGTCCGTTGATACTAAGACACAACGACATACAACACTCTTACACTGCATCATGACCACTTTGGGATTCACGTCATTAGCGCAAGGAAACGCACATTTCTAGGGTTAAATGTGCACTATAAACTATCACTGTTAGTTTTAATATTACATTTTAGAATTCTCCAGTAATGACATATACAATTTAATTAAATGAAATACAGTTTTATTTCTTCATTAGCCCCTTGAAGCCGAAGCTCGTCTAAATTACATTTAAGAATTCAGTCCGTACCGCGAAGAAAACACTACACTTCACCATTACGAAGATCGAATGGTTAACGCTGTTTAAGGAAATAATTGCAGGCAGGCAGACACTAAGAAACAAACACAATAACAGCAAATTTAAACAAAACTAAACTAATCAAACTAAACACTGCCCATTACAGAATAAATGTCCTCAAGGGACAGGAGTTTAATGAGAAAAGTTCAGAAATCTGCATACGCCATTTCCAGCTGTGGAGCACCTGGCTGAAGGACCGAAAATTTATGCAATGAAGGTGGAAAAATCTCTGGGGTACACGGATACGAAGTTTGTTCATGATGGAATGGAGACTTGTCCTTGAAAACAGTAATACAAATACGTAAACTGGCTTCTCTGTTGTAAGTAAATTTACAACCATCGCTTTTCTAACGGGAGTTTGACGCATATGAACATACGGATCGTTCTTTTTAAAATGATGGCAAAATTACGACGGTACAATGCCACTCATGTACCACAGCATCTTTTATTATGGTTTATGCAATTTATAAATGGATTTTAAGTATTAATTGATGGAAATGTCCGCTACCTGCTGATATGCACGATGTGTCCGTCATCCACTCCGCGTTCTTGCATCGACTGCAGTGCTTCCTTGGTGCAGAGGCTCAGACCCAGTACGTTGAGGTCCAAGACAGATCGCCACTTAGACACCGGGCCCTCTGCAATGAATACCGCCACGTCATTTATCGACGGACGAGGGCTTTTGTTAGATAACGGAGATCCAACTGAAGCTCTCGTTATGATTAGTAACGCAAATCACTTATAAGAGACAGGGCTCATCTCCCGATACTTGATGTGCGACTGGTATCCCACTTGTGGTAAATGTGGAGAAAAAGCTGCCGTGAGTCGAGTCTTACCGTGGAGAGTGCTGTTTCCAGTTATCCCCGCGTTGTTGATCAGTATGTCTACTCCGCCGAGATTGTCCTTTACCCACGCGAAGGCCGCAAGCACCTCGTCCTCCTTCGAGACGTCAGCTTTGAGCGGGTACAGTGAGCCACTTAAGTCGCCCAAGTCTGATTTCAGCGCCTGTGCAATAACGGTTGTGGTTTATACAGAGTGTTGTCATTTGCGACCGCGGACTTTGGCGGAAGAGTCGGACGCTTCTCCCGTCAAGTCGAGCCGACCCATTCCGCACAAGTTCGCTTCACAGCTGTGCTGTCTAGAAAATGCAGTTTATGCCTAGCTACGATCCTGTATCTCCTTATTTCAAAACTTCGTAAAGAGTGAAATCAAGTCGTGACCCCATACCTTGACCCTCTCGACCCTGCGGGCGATTGCAACCACCTTCAAACCGTGTCTCACCAGATCCTTGGCGACCGCAGCGCCGATACCTGCACTGGCTCCCGTCACCATGGCAACACGGCCGTTCCAACGATGCATTGTAGCAACTATGGAAACAAAATTATGTGATAATTGACTCACATGCAAATTCGACCGTAGCAAAACGAGAACCCGGGCACAGAAGGAAATCAAATCAAATATATGACATTCAGGATTTGAACCTGAAATCTCGATTTGTCGAAGCTTGTGGTGGCTACTGTGGTTATTCGTTCACGTGTCATGGCTGTGGTTACCAACGTGTCGCTTCCATGTTCAGGACAGAACACACGGAGTCACAACCGGCGTTCGCTATTGAATTTTGAGAGGCCGGAAGACTTTTGTACCTCTTCGTGTTTGTGCCAGCGTAATCATTTTATGCAGTTCGACTCATTACCCTTTAACGGGGAACGAAAACTTTAGATTTGCACGTGCGGTGTTCGGTCTCGTATCATACGCTCCCCCATTCCGCAGTCCGACGCTGGGATGACGTTCCCCGCACGTCACAGGATGCGACGTGTTCTGGAGGAACATAACCTGTCACCCCGTGCCGGATTAATTATTGATTGTCGGTGGTGGGACCTGACAACTAAATGGCTGAGGGTCTTAACCTGTTGATTCCTGTCAACAACTAGGAGTGCTTGGCGTTGCTTGTGTCAGGGGCTGTTGAAGCCGGGATACTCCAAGTCGTTCATTGATCAGTCGTGTTAAAGACCACGGCCATCTTAAACCGTCTGCCATCTCGTGGAATGTATTTACCTTTCCTGCTGGGTTTTCTTAAAAAGTCATTCCCTTAACACCAACACTTCCATGGCAAGACGCAAAGTGTCCCTTCAACTGGTTAGAGGAATCGGGACACGCATTTATTTGGCTAATGTTTTGTAACAAATTAATTATTCGATTTTGTCCGTCTAATCACAATTATATTTAAAATTTACAAATAAGAACATAAAATGATATTTTAATTATCTTATTTGTAAATTTTAAATGTAATTGTGATTAGACGGACAAAACCGAATAATTAATTTAATATTTGATTCACAATATGACGCAATTATACTATCTTTTGTAACAAATCAAATTCGGCATGTAAGGGGCAGTATCGCGAAGGTTTGTTTTAATATTCAGATGTGACCTAGCCTGCCGACAGGTTGAACAAAGCATCTGTTTATCTCCACACGTGTCCTTGCCACTGACGTTCCTAGTATTTTGCTTTCCCTGCGTATGTTAAGGTCAGTTTCGTAACATCGCTTACGTAACAGCTGTAAAGAATGCTTTGACGACTAAAGAGTGCAGTTTTGAACACTTCCGTATTCTGGATTTCTGCTCTGAAGTTTGCCGACGTTTCAGAAGCCTCCATAATCAGGGCGCCCTGATGAAGGATGCAGCAACTACTTGTGAAACATTGATCAACTTGTTTCAGTATACGGAGGAACAGTGAGAACCTGAAAGGAAAAATAAAAACCCTTTGCACCTCTTCAAGGGCTATTCGTTCCGACCCGAAACGAAATTGCTTGTTTCTGTACTATAAACTGTAGTCCAATCACGGAAGTCGGTATCGTAGGCATAGATGAAAGGATAATATTAAAAAGGCTGCAAGGAAGTTGGGTGGCAGTGTGTGTTCCGAGTTCAGATGGCTCTGGTGAGCTGCAGACCTTCGGGTTTCATAAGACGAGAGTAATTTCTTGATTGTTTCGTGTTGTTTGTCGTGCCATCCACACGAGTTTATCGGTTGGCATTTTTTCTATTTCTTCGACATCATCTGGTCAATATAATCGCGATGAAAAATGAAGTGGTTTGCCAACCTTGAAGCGCTGGAAACATTCCAAGTGGAACTATTTGCATTGATGTTTGTGCAATAATTCAATTTAACGTTTGTTGTTGCGAGCTTATTAAGTTACGTTGTGGGTTAGAACGACGCGGGTATCGGATTTTTAATACGTAGATGGACGTACTTGTTATAAAACACATAATTACATTACAGGACTATAAATTAATATTTATATACTTGCATTAAAACCTTTTTTAAAATTTACACAGCTCTGCACTCTATGGCTTTTGGCTGCAACGAAGTGTACCAGTTATGTTACAAACTCACCGTATTATTATATTATCATTGCCTTTTCGATGGCAAATTGTATGTAAAAATAAATAAATAAAAAAATATATTACAGTCTGTGTTCTTAAGTTCCATTTTGTCATCATTGACTCAGAAAGCCATTGATACCAATAAAAAAAAATGTACCTGCTTCCCCCGATCGCAACATGCAGCCGCAACTACTAAATCTTGCCAAAGTTTTGCTAAGAATTCAGTCAAATCCGACAACTACAAACTGATCGCATTTTGACGACGTCCGCGGTTATTTTCTCGGTTAGGAACTTCTGACCTACGAGTGCATCAGCTGATTTTGCAGCTTTATCTGAGGCAGAGATGTACACTCTTATTCTTCCGAAACCTCTACTCGGGTTCAAGACACTTTTGCGATTTTAACAATCAAGTTGCTGTGTTGGGTAGGATTTGGGGTTCTCATGGCAGTGGGTATGTAGGTTTTTCTGGAACTTTACCAATATTTCAGGGGCCCTTGCTGCCTCCATCATCAGGGAAATCGCCCTCAGAAACGTTGGCAAACTTCTATAAGACTACACAGCACCAGGGGACAGACATCTTCATGTTATCAAATTACCTTTCGAGGATAAAATTCATCCTAACTTATATATCGGCCAGAAAATCCAGTAACTGGAACAAGCGACTTGGGAATAGCTCGGTCTGCCAGTTCCAATTGCCCGAATGCGAGCGTTGTGACTTACTAAGACTTTTTAAAATGCAGCGAAGTTTAGAACAAATAAATGAAGGTAGTGACCCTAGACGCATGTCCGTCCATTACCAAGCAACGGGGTTGTTATATTAAAATTTTTTGGCCTATTTTAACCCGTAATATATGCAAAATTCGCATCCAGCTTGAACGAATTTTCTAAAGGCACGGAATATATCTAATATCGTGTATGAGTTTAAAACCTTTTCCTTCTTCGAGAAATGTTTGACCTAGTGTATGTGTGATAAAATAATAGACCTCCTACCACCGATTAGCTTTCTGAGGAAGGTTTCTTTTTAATTTTTTAGTAAATAAATGTTAGGAATGTTTCATTCAATAATCGTTACGGGGAAGATCTAATAAGTAACTGAAAATAAGAGAGTACTCACGTCTGTCCGTTGTCAGCTCCTGAGTGCTTCGTGTCGAACTGCGCTCTGTCGCTGCGTTAACTTCCTCGCGGCGATCGAGGGGCGTATTTAATAAGAAGCCGACGGAACAAGGGATTTAGTTGTTTGTCAACAACACGTGCTACCTTATTCATCGCCCTGATGACGGAGGCACCAAGAACCTCTGAAACGTTGGTAGACTTCTACCAGATTACGCGGTGCTACAACCCAGAAGGTCATCTTCGGACTCTCCTCAGATCCTACTTATTACGCGTTTTTTTGGTTTTGGTTTTAGATAAAAATAGGATTTTGAGTATTGTTTGGACGAGATTCGTGCTTAAAGCTTCGCGCGCATTTTAAAAAATTCAATCAGTTTTGCGCGTATATTTTACACAGTTTGTTCATTAAGGAACTGTCCAGTATCCTCGCATATTTATTGGTACTAATTCGGTATTTCTCTTTCCACTTTTCAGTGCTTTTAATAAAGAGCTTTGCAGACAAACACGACGAGTATCATTAGTAAGGTGTAGGAGCTTTATTTTAATAATTGCATTTCTCTGAATTGATAATTAATTTGAAAGTTGTTGACTTTATTCACGCAACAATTTACGATTTTTGAGGATTTATTAAGTACTTTGAGTAGTAATCAGGTTTACATTTACGCGTGTTATAAAAGCGAATGTAATATTTTAATATGCTGAATGATATTTATAATTTAGAGTTCGGAGTAACAGTGACTAATAGCTACTCGTAACATGATTCACCGCAGGCTGCTTCTGGGATTGGAACGTGTTTAGGAATCCGCACAATTTCCAATACTTGTTAGGCATAGTATTTAAACTTGTAGCCCATTTTTACTGACAATTCAGTCGCTTGTCGTTTCAAAAATCCCAATGGTGTTCCATCTGCTTTAAAATTCAATAACTCTGCGTGTTTCGGACAATGTGTTTGTGTACGATATTGCTATTACAATAAACAGCTGTTATTTCCTTAAACAGCGTTAACCATTCGATCTTTGTAATGGTGAAGTGTAGTGTTTTCTTCGCGGTACGGACTGAATTCTTAAATGTAATTTAGACGAACTATGATTCTCACTGTAAACAGCGATGACTTCCTTAAACAGCGTTAACCAATTGATCTTTGTAATGGTGAAGAGTTGTGTTTTCTTTGCGGTACGGACTGGATTCTTAAATATTTATACGAGCTTCCGCTTGAAACACAAGTTTCCTTGGTTTTCCTCTGCCTTCAAGCAGATTATGAGATGGTTGCCAAATTGAAAGGGTCGAGAGGCTGACAAGTACATCTTAAGAGTGATTCGGAGACAGAGGAACGTAGCAGGTCGTCATTTAGCGACTGACCGAATGTGAGGAGTGTCGCTGGCCCGCTCGGTGAAGATAGTGGAACTTGCCGCTTGTGTTCGCGGACACGTGTACACGGGGCAATGTTCGGTCAGTGCAGTTGACTGATCAGCGATCAATCCGCTGAGAATTCTCCGCACGTGTTGATGATCCATCATCATTGCACCTCGGATGCTTCTCTGTTGTACTTGCCTGCAGTCCCGTGTGACTGAAACACTGCCTGCCGCGGTGCCCACTGACGTTTTAGTCCCATGAGCACGCAATTTCTTCTGTTTTCCTTCTAGACTCAGTTGACCCTTTAAAGTGCTTTGCTAAGGCTTGGGTCTTCGAACGCTGGATTGTGCGTTCGGATCGAAGATTATTCTGAAATGAGGTTCACGGCTTTCGCTATTTACCCCTGAGTAATACCAGGATATTCATCGTCCGAATTTCTGATATGATGTAATAATTGCGATATTCTGTTCAGTATTTTTAAATTTTGTGTTCTGTTGGTTTGTAATGCCATGTGAACTTATACCAGCGTTTCGGAGAAACATACTGTTTCCGTTTTGAGGGAAATTTCATGGTAACATTAGGGAAACAGTATTCACCACATTGTTAAAACATTTAAATAACAGCCATATTATTCGAAATTCTGTGTTGAAGTAAGAAATTAAAAATGCGCGCTTAGCAATTTTAAATTCAATCACTGGAATTGAATAAATGCATTATGCGTGTAATTTGGTATCGGCAGTGTTGCCTGGCAATTCCGTGCAGAATCTGAACATGTCAGGTCCTGAATAATGCATTCGGAGATCGCCCGACCTTTGCGTCCGCCGTCGTGTCGCACAGTGCACGTTTCCAGTCGTGAAACTGCTTCGGGATACTCGTCGCTTTGCCCCTCACGAAAGTTTTCATAACTCACTTACCGCAGTTCAAAACACAAAGTAGGCCATTAACTTTGTATTAGAAAGGAAACCAATTTAAGAAGCTGTGTCGACAGCGAGTAATAACCGAAGTAACGAAGGAAATATGTAGGTCGAAAGGAGAGAAATTTAGTGGGATTAGTGTACATTACACAATCAAGAACTTCGGTGTTAATATAATTACAGTACTCTCATCAGATAGTTTTCAGTGGCCTGACGTTTCAACATCGATCTCAGATACAAAAAACGCATAAACTCTTTTGTACTACGCAATTGATTTCGAGAAACGTCGTCAGTTCTAAAAGAGGATCATGGCATTGCTGAACTCTGAGGCTCAGATGACGGGCACCTGAAGAGGATTTGTATTCGAAATACAAACTCGTGTTTTACAAACAATTGGACTGCGACACGCAACTGTCAGCTTGTACGTGTAATAACGCTGTGGTCACGTTGTAACTCGGTACTGAAAGGAGAGAGCGAATAGGCCCAAAATCCTATCCTGTGTACAGTTGCGATGTGTCGGAGCAATTTAAGCCTCTGTCCGTCTTCAGATTTCATTTTCCGAAATAGGAAGTTGTTTGTGCGTACATAACAACCAACTTTCTAAGTACATGGAATATGTTTTAAGTGGATAGTTGATAGTCGCTCAGCTGGTCAGAAAATCTCAGTATTTTATGGAGACATCCTCACACATTACTTATTTAAGATCTGATTTAATATTATTTTTCCTTCTACGTCAAGGTATACGAAGTGGTCCTTTTCCTTCAGATTTCTCGATTAAAATGTTGGTTGCATTTTTCATCTCCTCATCCGTTCAGTGTCTGTCAGCTCATATCACACGCCTTGGTTCGATCACCGAAATAATATTATGTGACGATTGTGATATTTTCCTTCCTCCTGCTAATATTCTTCTTTTGTTTGCAAATTCATGTTCATGGTCTGTGAATATGTACGTCTTGACCACATGCGAACACACAGCAGTTGCCAAACCACAAAGCGTGTGTGGGCCTCGACCTGAATTCTGTCCGCAATAGTTTCATGGAACTACTAATTATTTTCTTTTTTCCGGATGTGTTGCGGTAAACAGGTTGTTGTGGTTGCACAATGGACTAACGGGTTAGTGAAATGGTTCTAAATAGGGAAGAAACTTAAAACATTATTTCAGTTCCATAGAAGGCTGTGAGCCGTTTAATACAATGGCGAAACATTGTGTTACATTCAACTGTTAACTCCGGGTTGCATGCCCGGTACTACAACAGGAACCGTTCGAATGATTGAACTCGCTCCGACGATTAATTGTTTCTGAGTAATGGGTTTAGTCTGTGCAACTAAATAATGCACTGCCCCCTAGTAGCAATGCAGCTGTTAATAACTTTCCCTGTTACAGAACGTGAATGTTCGTCATTTTCGTCACAAAAGCCTCTCCATTTCGTATCCTCAGTTTCTGCTTCTTAGATTTGTTTCGAAATTGTCTTTTCACCTTTTTCTAGTTCTGCAAAGTGGCCTCTGTCTCCACGAGACTTTCCAGGAATTTCGTGTGCGTGTCTTAGTTTGGCAGCGTTCAGCCCTTCTAAATGTCCCACGTGTGTTTTTT
>NW_019059991.1:616585-636252 GCF_000696155.1 Zootermopsis nevadensis | reverse complement strand
GTCTCGTAGGCCGTCTCATGCTGTGATCTGGTGACAAGTTTAATGCGCTGGCTGCAAAGTAAATTATTCAAAATGTAACTTCAAATAAATTCAGTAATTAAATTAAAAAATGTCCAAAGTGAAAAATGATAACTGGGTATTTACAAACACAGATACATAACAAATTCCAAATTTTAAATGTAACAGTACATGTAAATTACCGTGATGTGAATCTTGGGCAGTGTGAAAGTTAAATAACTCTCCAGTGACTTTCATTCATTGACTTTTCCATATAGTCTTATTCCTTACGTAATTTAAAAATGGTTGATAGACATTACAATACTAGGTACTATTCAATGCAAATTTCTTTAGTAAAGAATTATTCTTGATCCAATGAAGATTGCTGTCAGAGTAAAGTCCTCTCCAGTTCTAGACCAGTAGAACATTAACTGTTGCTTACATTACTTAAAGATTTTATGACAACAGTGATAAAATCCTCTCTGGTGACCAGCCGCATCAAACCAGAACAGAACAGAAGACTCTCTCGTCTCCCTCATCAGGGACACAGCTGGTCGCCAAAGAGGATTCTATCATTAACTCTTACTCTTTCACACAAAGTATGGCCACACCTAGCTGCGTAAATCCAAACTGCGCGCGTTGCCAGAATCTTAACTATTTCATTTTTTTTGTAATTGATAATCTTTGCCTGTGTAGCTCCAAAAGCCACATTTTAAAATATATCAGAAATGTTGTTTGTTCCCTCCAATTGGATATGGTTAACCCATTCACTGCTTGCATGATAACACAGCATGGCTCTGATCCTCCCTACCAAGTGTGAGACTATGAATTTTGTTACTCCATCCTCAACAGCTATAAGAGTTTTAAACAGCTCACTTGAAGATTACGTTTTCCCTAAAATATGTTGTGTTAATTACTTCCAATTTATGTAATGAGTCAATTTCAGATGTTCAGGCACTAAACACTTTCATATTTGTAAGATTTGAGGTTTTCACAGCAGTGAGTATGAAGATTTCTGTCTTCTGGGTTGTTGCGCTGTGTAGTCTGGTCGATGTTAACCAACGTTTCAGAGGTCATACTGCCTCCGTCATCAGAGTATGAAGATTTCTGTCTTCTGGGTTGTTGCGCTGCGTAGTCTGGTCGATGTTTACCAACGTTTCAGAGGTCATACTGCCTCCATCATCAGGGCGATGACTACATAGCACAACAACCCAGAAGACAGAAATCTACTTTAATATTTGTTACTCAGAACTGTTATGTATACTTTTCAAATAGGCGTACACATGTATAAGCACTTACGACAGTTATTACAAGTTGTGCTTATGAGCAAATTTCTCTTCATGACAGTACCGACAAAAGAGTAATATTGTCATTTCAAAGAAATTCACAAAGCCATTGGTGAATCTGACTACATTGTGACCTTTTCACTTTTAACATCATGCAAAATCTAAATTAATCTATTCGCTCCGCAACTAGCACGCTGACGCTTTAAGAAGTGCACGCACTACAGTAAGCTCGAACTAATTTATCCGTGTCTACTCTTGCTGCGAACAAAGCTTTGCGGTGTTTATGCGGCTGTCACTCTTTTGCGCAAAGTGCTTGAAGTAAATAAATAAAGCAAAGGCCATGCTCATCCATGCATACAGCCATTACCATGAGTTGTCATGAGTCTGCTACCAACTGGACTGGAACTCCAAGAGCTGTTGAGGACATTGTATCCATTTGTTGATGAAATGGATGAATTTAGATTCAAAGCATTAAGTGAGGAGTGGAAACCATTCTGTGAGTTTCTTATATTTAGAATGTTGTTGAAACCATTCGTGCTGCTGGCTCCTTTATGACGACTCGTGTACTCTGGAAACCAAGTACAACGTGTCAGAAATTATTTACTCGACAATAATTTACAATACCAGCAGCAACAAATCAGTAACATTCATCTGTAAAAATTGTATAGCGTTATGCTAATATGGAATTGTTCTTTTAGTATTTTGACATTTATACCAGTGTATTTAGGGTTTAATCATGGTAGAACAAGCCAGAATTGACTTTCTGAATCTCACTTTTAATGTAGCGTAAAAACGCAACATTTTATTCTGCAATATGACCATGATGGAATTATTTTGTACATTGCCAAATCAGATAATAAGGACATCTAATACTTTATAAACCATGTAACTTATACAGCATAATAACAGATGCAAAGCATGTTAAAGAAACCTCACAAAATGTGCTACAGTACTGGTATCTGCTTAAGTGGCAGGATTCTTGTAACCTATTAGCTGAACGACGGTGAAATATTTTAAAATATACAAGAACATCCATTCCTCTGCTGTTCCCCAACTGAAGTTAACGCTCACTGTCTCCATAAGCCGCGCAGAAAGGCGATGGGTCTATTATTACAGAAATAGTTGCAACAGAATTTAAACCAAGACTATTGTGTTTTATGTTCTAACTACCCAAAAATCTGTTCAAAACAATACATTTTTAAAACATGTGCCTTGAGGAAAATTACGGAAACTCTGAACCAGACACTGATAAATGAATAACAAATTATACATTCAACTATGAAACATTGAAAAAAATAAAGATAAATGAATATTTGCATACAAGAAGCAGCGATATAATGAACTGTGATACAATACATCATCATGCACCATTATAAACCATTATTCTCTCTTTCTCTCATCCTCTTTTACCCGTAGGTGTCGAGGTTTATTTATTCATTTTATTGATCTGTTTGGACAATGGTAGGACTCCTTGGATGAGTGATCAGCCCGACACAAGGCCTCTACCTATACAAACGAAGGAAGACGCAGACAAACATCCATGCCTTGAGTGGGACTCGAACCCACGGTCGCAGCGGTCAGGCGCACGAGGTCCATGCATAAACCATTATAAAAGAGTAAAATTTATACTTGTGGAACTGAAAATGTACCAGTTCTTTCCAACATTATTTTATAAATTCATAAAGGAAAATATGTCTACTACCATTTGAGTTAAAATTTATACACCTCCAAGCCTTACAATCAGCTAACGAGAACAGGCATAAATGGAGAAGAACAAATATTTACTAACTTGGCAATCGAACATGAAAAAAAATAAGAGTATGGAAAAGATACACTGAATAATTTTTACTGTAAATGACAAGACTCAACCGTATATAATTTTTTTGTATAAAGTGTTTAGTGCGTAAAGAAGACTGAACTCTTTCAACACTGAGAAAACCTTTAAAAACATGTATAATTAATATAATGCAATGAAGTGGTAAATAATTCCTTCTAATATCAGTAAATATCCATGAAGTGGTAAATAATTCCTTCTAATATCTGTAAATATCCTTCATTTTAAAACAGACAGTGACTGCACAGCAACAAAACATCTGATATTAACTTCCATTCTGATAATTATGGATAAGAGACAATCTTTATGTTCAACGCATCTCATTTAAATGATATTATGAATACGAGAGTATAAACGTTGATAACATGCGAAAGGACATGCAATTTTTAGAGGTATGCCCAAAATTCAAATATTTACCCTTCCACGTACTAAAAGCTTTGCTGGCATCTTCTTTTGCTCTATTTAGCAATTCAACAGCTCGTTTTGGCTTGAAGTAGTTTCCAGCGATGTCTTCCTGTTCACTCCTCTGTAGCTTCTGTCAATCAAAACATTCCAATGTTTGAATTCAGATTAATTTCATTACGTCCAGTGATTTATTATGATAGTCCAGTGTCAAATGAAGTTGAACAGTAGGTGAGACTTTTTATTAAAAAAACAAACAGTATCAGGAGAGTTAATACTAGGACTGTAATTATCAAACGGCTATGCTCGTGGGCGACATCACAATTCTAAGAAACTGCTAGGAACTGAAAATGTATTTTACTGTGGACTCGACTGTAAAACTTGACTCGCTGCCCAGAACTGAAACGGTCACTCACACACCAAGTAGTTTATCCATGGTTATATTATGATACACATTGTGCCGTCTTCTGGTAAGTAAATTTTATTGTTTTTGTACGGCAATACTTGAATCGCATCAGGAAAACCTTATAGTGCTTGGTGAGTCATGCAGATTCATCTGGGAGCCAGGAAGTGACAGCTATGTTCAACTTTATAAGTGTACACACTGTAATTTGTGTCAATACATACAAATTTTCAAAATAATGGAAATCTTCCAAAATATTCTATACATCTGACCCTCATCTAAACAAACAGGTTGAGGCCTTATTAAATATTTAATCTGTTGCTTAAAATCTGTAGAAATTTCTACTCGTGAGTACAACTAGAAATATCTACGACGATTTGAAACAAGATGTATTTCAAACTAATAAATCAGGTGGTAGTGACGGGGAATAAGAATGAAGCGACTGACTGTAGAATGCAGTAAGATGTGAAATACAAAATCAAAATTTAAAACAAACCTTGAATATAACTCTATTTTCATCATCCGTGTCAGGCGAACTGTGTCGCTTATCTGATGGTGGACTGCTACTAGATATACCAGATTTTTGACTGGAGCCACTACTTCTATTTGAGGTCCCATTATGTGCAGAGTTTGGTCGTAAAGTCAAAAGGCTTGGTTGGACTCCTGTAGACGTCATGCAAAGAAGCAAGAAATGTGTTAGACTTTCATACAGCATTCCTGAATTTGGGGGGTTCACTGTACTTCACTGACAGAAATGTGATGTTAAAGGAAAACAGATGAAGATTGTGAGATTAACGTACCAGCTGGTGGTAATTTGGTCCTGGTTATGATCAATTCTGGAAGTCTCCATGTCTGGGATTCGTCATTCCAAACAGCATCACTCTTTATTTTTTCCAAATTACTATAATAGAAGTAAGAATAATGTTACATATGCAAGTGTGCGCTACAGTCCTTGGTGGACCCTGACCTCCTTGTGTCATTAAATAAATCATAATTGAATAAATAAACTTATTTTTTAATTCCCCTATCATTCCAAGAAATTCTCAGTTTTATGAACCCACTTCAAAAAGATTAAAATATTGAAATGTACTCATATGTAATTTCTGATTAGCTGTGATATAATTTAAAAGAGAATAAACAAGTAATTTCGTATATCTCATAAAAATACTTTCAGACTGGAGTTTCTTGTTTGTGGAGGAAGGTAGAGGCAATACATAAACAGACTGGAGTTTCTTGTTTGTGGAGGATGGTAGAGGCAATACATAAATTTTTTTAAACTTCAACCCTCAAGAGTATTTTTAAACATTCAAGATGAAACTTTTACCAATTTGAAAACATACATTTTTGGGGCAGTAAACACACACACACACGTTTGAACATAACACTGCTTTACTTTCCATAATGAACGTCAAAATATGCTTCATATTTACCTATAATTACACTCCTTTTTTAAAGTTGGCAACATCTTCTCAACAATTTGCTGATAAAGTTTCTGTAAGCGAACTTGTTTTCTTATTGTCTCCAGATAATCTGTTCTTTCGTTCTCGAACTCACTCTGAAGATCCAAGATTTCTCTTTCTAGCGCTCGAACCTTTCAAGAATGAAAAGAGAACAAAAGTGAATATAGTTTATTCAGAATCTTAATCGATTACACTGATAGAAAAAACATATAGCATGTAACAGGTTAATTAAACAAGATACACCCCACTGAACTATGACACTACCTGATTCGCTCATTATTTACGTTCAGACCCATTAATTTTCAGGACCATATATTTTAACATGTAACACCGCGCCAAGTTAATTCATTCTGCTTAAATTTCATAATTGTCAAATTGAATTCAAAATATGGAAGTCTGATATCCCAAATACCGGTTCGATTCCTATATAATATTTCTTCTGAGGTACATTTATTTTAAAATGCGATAAACAAGCAGGAGCGCTTTAAATTTATTTAACTGTAAGATCGTCTAGAATATCAGAATGAGTGCAACAACATACTGAGACCAATAGAACACTTTAAAGAGTTTTGAAAAGAAAGCGCTACTTCTAGTAGCTCAGTAAATGTTTCCTTTTACCTTCAACTTGCTTTTCCTGAGGGCATCAGTCTTTAGACTCAGCTCTTGCTGAATATCATCATAAACCTGCAAGAAGACCCCATCTTCATCTTCAACTTTTGACAGAACCTTGGCCAGGGCTTGGAGTCGGCGTTCGGCTGCCTTCTTCTTCCTGAGCCGTCTCTCTTTCAGTTCGCGGTCATTGGCACGCTCTCCCCCTACCATGCTTTTCTGCAACTTCTGCAACCTGTTCCAACGATTTAACCACTAAACTAAAATAGTTATTTATCGACAAGACTTATTTCGTTATCAACAAATGTTTCTCCTTGCTTAAAATCTGTAGAAATTTCTACTCGTGAGTACAACTAGAAATATCTACGACGATTTGAAACAAGATGTATTTCAAACTAATAAATCAGGTGGTAGTGACGGGGAATAAGAATGAAGCGACTGACTGTAGAATGCAGTAAGATGTGAAATACAAAATCAAAATTTAAAACAAACCTTGAATATAACTCTATTTTCATCATCCGTGTCAGGCGAACTGTGTCGCTTATCTGATGGTGGACTGCTACTAGATATACCAGATTTTTGACTGGAGCCACTACTTCTATTTGAGGTCCCATTATGTGCAGAGTTTGGTCGTAAAGTCAAAAGGCTTGGTTGGACTCCTGTAGACGTCATGCAAAGAAGCAAGAAATGTGTTAGACTTTCATACAGCATTCCTGAATTTGGGGGGTTCACTGTACTTCACTGACAGAAATGTGATGTTAAAGGAAAACAGATGAAGATTGTGAGATTAACGTACCAGCTGGTGGTAATTTGGTCCTGGTTATGAACAATTCTGGAAGTCTCCATGTCTGGGATTCGTCATTCCAAACAGCATCACTCTTTATTTTTTCCAAATTACTATAATAGAAGTAAGAATAATGTTACATATGCAAGTGTGCGCTACAGTCCTTGGTGGACCCTGACCTCCTTGTGTCATTAAATAAATCATAATTGAATAAATAAACTTATTTTTTAATTCCCCTATCATTCCAAGAAATTCTCAGTTTTATGAACCCACTTCAAAAAGATTAAAATATTGAAATGTACTCATATGTAATTTCTGATTAGCTGTGATATAATTTAAAAGAGAATAAACAAGTAATTTCGTATATCTCATAAAAATACTTTCAGACTGGAGTTTCTTGTTTGTGGAGGATGGTAGAGGCAATACATAAATTTTTTTAAACTTCAACCCTCAAGAGTATTTTTAAACATTCAAGATGAAACTTTTACCAATTTGAAAACATACATTTTTGGGGCAGTAAACACACACACACACATTTGAACATAACACTGCTTTACTTTCCATAATGAACGTCAAAATATGCTTCATATTTACCTATAATTACACTCCTTTTTTAAAGTTGGCAACATCTTCTCAACAATTTGCTGATAAAGTTTCTGTAAGCGAACTTGTTTTCTTATTGTCTCCAGATAATCTGTTCTTTCGTTCTCGAACTCACTCTGAAGATCCAAGATTTCTCTTTCTAGCGCTCGAACCTTTCAAGAATGAAAAGAGAACAAAAGTGAATATAGTTTATTCAGAATCTTAATCGATTACACTGATAGAAAAAACATATAGCATGTAACAGGTTAATTAAACAAGATACACCCCACTGAACTATGACACTACCTGATTCGCTCATTATTTACGTTCAGACCCATTAATTTTCAGGACCATATATTTTAACATGTAACACCGCGCCAAGTTAATTCATTCTGCTTAAATTTCATAATTGTCAAATTGAATTCAAAATATGGAAGTCTGATATCCCAAATACCGGTTCGATTCCTATATAATATTTCTTCTGAGGTACATTTATTTTAAAATGCGATAAACAAGCAGGAGCGCTTTAAATTTATTTAACTGTAAGATCGTCTAGAATATCAGAATGAGTGCAACAACATACTGAGACCAATAGAACACTTTAAAGAGTTTTGAAAAGAAAGCGCTACTTCTAGTAGCTCAGTAAATGTTTCCTTTTACCTTCAACTTGCTTTTCCTGAGGGCATCAGTCTTTAGACTCAGCTCTTGCTGAATATCATCATAAACCTGCAAGAAGACCCCATCTTCATCTTCAACTTTTGACAGAACCTTGGCCAGGGCTTGGAGTCGGCGTTCGGCTGCCTTCTTCTTCCTGAGCCGTCTCTCTTTCAGTTCGCGGTCATTGGCACGCTCTCCCCCTACCATGCTTTTCTGCAACTTCTGCAACCTGTTCCAACGATTTAACCACTAAACTAAAATAGTTATTTATCGACAAGACTTATTTCGTTATCAACAAATGTTTCTCCAGTTGAGATTTCAGGTTTTCATTGTGGTGAGTACGAAGATTTCTGTCTTCTGGGTTCATGATGTGTCATGTTTCATTTAACACATATAAACTGAACTTCAATGATTCATATTATATTATATTATGGTACAATAAAAAAAATGTTCAAAATACAATATACTATAATTTTCTTTCGCTACGTACGAGGCGCGTCCTCAAAGTAAGTTTCCCTGGGGCCGTTTACAGAAACAAAACACAATTTCATGGAAATATTTATTGCAACAGATACAGCAAGTGTCCAGCTATTTTTCAACATATTCGCCACCGGAATTGAGACATTTGTCATACCGTGGGACCAACTTTTGAATACCTGTGTCGTAGAAGTCTGCCGCCTGGGATTGGAACCACTGTGTGACAACCATCTCCGCCTCTCTTTCATTCTCAAAACGCTGACGCTGACGCTGACCGGACAGGAATTTCTTGAGGTGTAGGAAAAGATGGAAATCACTGGGAGCGAGGTCCGGGCTGTAGGGTGAATGATTAAACACCTCCCAGCTGAACTCCTGCAGGAGACTTGCTGTCCGTCGAGTCGTGTGCGGCCTAGCGTTATCACTGACCGCACTTCACAGTCGGCGGGAGCTGGGATAAGAACCTCCATCTTCAACAGCTGCCACGATGCTACTGTGAGAACGCGGGAAGTGCCTTTAGTGCATGCGCCATGCTACGTCATTGCTCTATCACGTACGCACAGTCGCTTCGCGCAATATAAGGTTTGCTAGCTGTGGGACGAGTGGGAAACTTACTTTGAGGACGCGCCTCGTATTTACAGCTTTAACATACCTCAGCAGCACTTCCTGTTGTGATGGACTGATGGCTGGAATTTCACTGAAATTTAAATCATAACTTTAATTTGTTACATTTTTTTATACTTGAAATTCCAAAGATTTAATAGCATTTTAATGAAACAGATCCTTATAATGTTCAATTTAATTCACATCCTCATATTCGATTTTCCGGGCAATCTTCAAAATACAGGATAAATCCCTATCGATGGAACGACCGACAACTTTAACCTAAAAATATATTCTTAAAATTCACATGTACACTTACCCCTTGAGGGCTTCAGTTACAATGAGTTCTGATGGAGTTTTGGCTCCAACGCTCTGAGACTTGGCACTTCTATCAGTCGTCGCCTGGAACGAAGCATTAAAAATGACGACGTTAAATATAATAATTTGACCTTGAACTTTAAAACAATGGCTCAAGTTTGTGAAAGTTTTAAGTAACCACAGTAAATTTAAACCTGTGCTACAACACTGTTCCGCGAGTTGTACTGGCTTAAAATTATCCACCTAACGACAAGACAAGTGAAAATACTTCTATTCCACTTTCATCACTTCGTTATTACGAAAGCAAGGAAAACAAATTGAGAGCGTGTCGAGGAAGCCGTCTCAGGAGCATCTTCCATTGCGGGTCTCGCGCAGACCGGACAGTTCTGAATCGATTAATTCTTGTTGTATATTGACTATTTTTTTAAAAAAAAGATTGTACCTCTTTGTTGATTCTCTCAAGTTGTTGTTCATATTGCTGTTTCAGCCTCTCCATGTCCGACTGGAGCTTTGCCTTGTGGTCCTGTTCGGCCAAGTATTGTTCTCGCATCTTCTTCATTTCACTTTCGTACTCCTGCCGAACTTTCTCACGCTCTTCTGTCATCGCCTTCTCATTGGTCACCGATATCGCTACAGCAAGGAAAGTTTTTACGTAAAAATACGCAGATGCAGTAAGCACCTCATCATATTAATCACAATTTTTATTTCATTTTCTATCCTTCTGGGTTCACCATTCATATCATCCATAATATTTATAAAAGTGTCGGTTGGTAGTAATTTTTCAAAATCATAAAAATTCATCAGAGATATGAACATACGTAAAGACACAAAGTATTTTCATTCAGAAATGCACACACTAAAGAATGGAAATATATGACAAAACAAATATAAATTGGGCATTTACAAGAATTGATACACTACGAAACTTCTCTTTCAAGTAAAATTTGATATCTGCTAATAGTAAATGATATTTTAATTGAAGTTTCTACACGTCTGATCAAATTATATGTAATATACCTGTATTTTCACTGGGGTTCGATGACTCGAGCATCTGCCGCAGTTTTTTGATCTCCTCCTGGTACTCCCTAAGCATTGTATCCTTTGGATCCTCATTTATTTTTGGCTTATTCTGAATGTTCTTTGCACGGTTCGCGTAGCGCAGTGTGCTCAGCGTCTCATCGTAGTTGTTGTCGGCAGGGGACAGGCATGCGATCATAAGTGTTTTTGTGTTGCCACCCAGCGAGTCCTGTAAGCAGAGCAGAAAAATATACATTTTGCTCACTTTGATGCTTCACCATCGGAGATTTCTCCCAGTATCTCTGCCGCCCCCTTTGGTCTTGCTCGTGATGGGTTGGAAAACCATGGACACGTACCATCTCAGGTTGATCACCAAGGCAACAGGAATACCACAACTACGCCACCAATCTGACTGCGCAACCTGTGACATGTACAGACAAAGGTTACACACTGTAATGAAAAACTGAAATTCAAAATCATACCTGTAAAAGCCTTGTCAATTTGGAGTCCCTGTACGGAATGTGTTTCGACTTTCCGTCCACCAAAGCTGATATAACATTTCCTAGAGCAGACAATGATAGGTTTATCTTGGTCGCTTCCTTTAACCTCTCGCCAGTGGCACCTAAAATAAAAGGAAATTCAATTTGGAAATATGTTTCAGAATTTGAGGAATACAGTGGTCAAAGAAAAGTTGGTATGTTTTAACAGAAACAAAATTAATTCCCTACGTTGTTCAATTTGAATTTAACTAAACAAACATTTTAAATAGTTAGCAATAATTTTATAAACATTGTTCAAATCTCTTAAAAAGTTATTTCCATCTCTCCCATTCAGATTTAATTTGAATGACTATGAAAAATGTGAACATTACTCAACAGAAATGGCGATGTACTTGTCGGTCCAATCGTCTATCCTCTGGCCTAAGCGTGTAGAGGAGTTTTGGATACGTGGAGTGTCATATGTTAAATTAGGAAATTTCTTATTACCCGTCTTGGCTTGTCGTTCGCTACCAGCGAGATCGACTAGGTTCAGCTTTCCGCGCCGTATGTGATCTCCATCAGCGGGACAGCAGGCATCTTCAAGAGCACACAATGGCATCATCTCCAAGTTAATACTAAATATTGAATGAGACCGCGATGAGTCGGCATTCATCAGTGTTGCCCCCGTAGCTCTGTTCTTCCAGCCTTGGTACATGAGTTTCTCACAGTCTGCCACACTCTGTACTGGATGCATCGACAGATCTAGTAAACAAAGTATTCAGGAAAAATAATTACATAGAGAATACATTATTTAATTTATATATTATATCTGATCTTCAATCAGCCTTCAGCCATTTCTTTTTAAATCTTGTGGTGATATGATTGTGACTATTATATCAGTGCCAATCGGCACCCAATTTGAAAACAATTTGAATGGTGGTTGGAAATAACAATCCTCTGACCTTTCAAATAAATACCAAAAAGGTGTCGTCATACTTATTATTCATAATCCCTCATACGCTACATACAGAAATGTGTCCCTTCTAATTGTGACTACACAAACACATGGCAAGCGTAAGCCTCGACCAATCCGTTTACCTTGAACATAAACTCCCTTGTCTGTGTGTTCCTTCAAGTCTAATTTTCTTTTCACGTCTCGACCCAACAGATCTCTAATGTCTTCATTGTAAATCTCAAGGTACGAAGCCAGAACGAGATACTTGGTGCCTTCTGCGACAGACACGGCCTCAAAGATGTGCTCAAATGCCCTCGGTATAATGCCCCTCTGTGAGGCAGGGTCTGTAACACCTTGCATTGTAAAACTCTTGCCACACCCTGTCTGTCCATAAGCAAACACAGTGCTGTTGTAGCCTTCTAACACACCCTGTGGACAAAATAAGAACCAGATTGCAAGCATTAGATTAATGTCAGAATGATTACAATCCATTAATAGAAAACTTTATTAAACAGCTTAATAGAGTTTAATTGCACGAAATAAGAAATTATCGAGATAACAGGTGCAGAATTTGGTTTTCATTCTCTTTTGTTTAGACGACTTACATTAAAGATGATTTGTCATAATTACGACTCGGCCGGAAAAATTGCTTGAAGTAAACATGAACCAATAAATAATTTCTTTGATTCCAGAGTATCTTGATTGATTAATTGCGATATCCTTCCAGAAGACCTCCTAATACCACTGATATCTTATTTCTTAACATTTTGTTGTCTTTCTTCGCTTTTCCTGATTACTCACCTCTACTAGTGGGTATGCAATTTCATTGTAGATTTGTTCTGTAGTGGAGTTAATGTGGTATACCCCATCAAAGGTGAAACTTTTCGGAGGAGCAGAGCTGTCAGTTGGATTTACAATGGAACACGTACAATGGCTGTTGTCCATGAACACCACACACTGACATGAAGGAAAAATTTATTTCTATCAACAATTTTAAAGGTTATGTATGGAGGAAGTGATAATCAAATATTGTAGATGGCAGAGAATAAAGTCGATCATGGCTGTCTTCGATATAAATTAGTTCCGCGTTGAAGTTTTTGAATTGTAATCGAAGAACCTTGATTTAATCCCAGGATGTGGAATATTGGCTTACAAATAACTATGGGCTGTAAAAATGATATCTTGCCGAAACAGGGCATGATATAATGCTCTCAAAATTCAAATAGTTTCTGGCGAGAACGAACGCTTTTGGCATATTCGTTCTTTCCTGCATTCGATAGAATCGCTCTCTGGAGTCGACAGTAAAACAAAAGAATGTTCACTCGCATGAGTAGTCGAACATCGGAAAACTTCTTCAACAGTCAAATATAAGGAAAACGGGAATCAAGGATCTATAAAACAAAAGAATGTTCACTCGCATGAATAGTCGAACATCGGAAAACTTCTTCAGCAGTCGAAAATAAGGAAAGCGGGAATCAAGGATCTAGTCTGGATTTCAGGAACGGTTTATCGACAAAATTGGAAAATTGTTTTCTACGTAATTATTTTAGCCGAACATTAATTTTAATTGCATTATTCCTGTTACATGCTTGGTGTATGTAATTGAAATAAACGTATGTGTGAGACGTAGGACCATAACCAAAACTTTATGGTGTCCAAACACGCAACACAGTGACTGTTGTCAAAGAAGATTCATAGTCTTTGGATACCCCCTTGTGAAAATGGACTTGTCTTTATGTACCACATTATCAATAAACATGACCCACACCAGTAGGCCTAGTACCGAGAAATGAGACTTGTTTTCTTCTTCCAAGGTCATATAAGGTCAGAGAAATTGATTTTCGATTCATTTACTTTATGTATTTGTAAGAAACCAGGCCTACAGTGTACAACACAATCGAATAATTACCAGCTGCAATTACGAGAAAAACATTACATCAGGCAGCTAAAATGTAATATGACTCAAATACGTGGAATCTCAACAATTAAACTTTCTTCAACACTGTAACGTAAAATGTTCTCAAATTTTATTAGCAAATTACTGATAACACTGCATCAACTGCTGTGATTATTTATCGTCGATTAAGCCCCAAAAACCAAACTAATCAAACTGTGTAAGTTTCTGTGACCTTCAGCCAGTACAAAAGACAACACAAAATCAATGCACACACAATTTCGCTTTTAATTAGAGATATTTTTAAGAGATGATGTGAAGTTCAATGCATGGATTGGCCAAAAGGAATTTCAGCAAAAGGAGAGCTCTCTTCGTGAAAAGTTTAAGAGAAAAGCGAAGTCGAAAATATTTCACAATTCTGATTAATTTAAACAGCGTAATGTTAGATTCTATAAATAGTACCTAAAATATTGTAACAGCGTCTGAACTGTATCTTAAGGGGTGTAAGTATGATGTATACGAGATAGATACATAAATCATGTAATGTGACGTCTATCCGAATGAACCCATTTCCGTTCGTAAAATCACCATGTTCGAACCTGCACAACTGTGAGCGGAGATCCAACAATGGTGACCTTGACTTAAATATCTCGTGGTAGATGGGGCACTATTACAAGGGGGTTGACCTGTTTCTATTTTAATTTTGTAAATTGATACGTGACTGCTGTTGGATTGCATTTTAAATGCTACGATGTATATTTTCAGCAACTTACCTTACAGTTCAAATCCTTCTCCCTGGAATTCATGGGACGACATCTTACGATAACTTTCACACTCTCCGCCATATTGTACGACTTCCTGTAACACGAAGATTTTTCATTATTTTTAGAGATTGAGACAAGATATTTGGAGAAGCAAATGAATTGTTCAGTTTCGAAATACATAAAAGTGTCTTGTGTCATAGGCGATCCATACATAATAGGTTTAACTTATTAACATATGATTCTATTTAAATCTCGTAACTTTCTACTGGTTCAGAGAAGAACCGAATATGGACTGAAAATCCATCCTCCATCTCATGCTGACAAGATACATCTAGAATACCATGTGGATGAGAAAATGAGGTGATTATTTGTTCACGAAGTTCGAAAAAGATGTAATGAAGTAAACTGCCCTTTCGAGGGCCACGTGAATAAGAGGTGACAAAGAAAGTCTTAGGGAGAGTGCAAATCCAACTCGTCACCTATTCTCTTCCCTATATAAGGCTTCCAAAAACATCCAAGTTGTACATATTCACCCTGAAGATGTCAACAGAAATATTCTCCGATACGTTAAGTAAATTCTCAACATTCCCTATACGGCCTACAACAGAAAGCAGAATTTACACGTCAAAAATAATTTAGTTGGTAAATTTATAGAAATTATGAACTACATAACCGAGGTTTATACACGCAGACTCAGGTAGGAAGTATGGAATTTGAATTTCTCCCCTGACATCGACAACCCTTGTTAAATTTTCTCGTGGTTACTTCAAATAAACGCTAATTTAGTGCTTTAAAACATGTGACGAGAAGTCAAAACGGAAATCGAAGTTACAGACGGTGAAACAGATCAGTTTAATAAACATTCAGCATGTATCAGAGGTTAATTTAAAAAGCAGTAGGGCACTGAGACGCCTTGTTTCAGAATTCAGCGACGTCAACTGAAAATCGAAGCTCCGAGTAAATTATTCAGGATGGAAGGCGGGTTTATGCAGGAAGCACACACTATCGACTAAAATTATCGACGGACGTCACCAATACATGACACTTGTTCCAGTTAACTTACTAAGCCCTAATTTGCCTGATGAATTTCTCGTTCTATAACGCTCAGGGTTTATCGCGAGATGCCTCAAGCTCCTTACCAAAACTGGTGTATCGACTCACGCGTACATAAACGAAAACAAAATTTCATAAACTAATAATTAATTATTCTTTCTATTTAATAATATACATTGATATTATCGTTCCATGACATATACGTGTCAACATTATTAAGGCTTTGACCGGGATGTTCTTTTGTTAAATCTTATGTGGTACCGCCTGATTCGACTTCTAATGGTTAAGTGAAGTGTTTTCTTCGCGGTACGGTCTGGATTCGTAAATATTATGAAGACGAGCTTCGGCTTCAAAGGGTTAACCAGCTGATTTTCGTAATGGTGAGGTGTAGTGTTTTCTTCGCGGTACGGACTGAATTCATAAATAATATTTAGACGATCTTCGGCTTCAAAGGGTTAATCGCTGGCTTCATTACTATAATTAATTTTGTGTTATAACTGAAAGAAATATATTTTTCGTGGTTTTGTCCTCTGCTCATTTTCATTTTTCAAAATACTTTCGTTCACCGATATAACTCGTTAACATAACGACGATATTACTAAAATCCAGATTACACAGCGTCAGATGAATAGGGTAATTAATAAATAACTTTGAAAGGGGGTGGAAGGAAGTGGCAGTGGCCTATTTTAAGACAATACACTCCCACATTCCTGGAGGGACTGAAGAAAACCGAGATCTGAGACCGACACCTCCCGAATGCTTGGTAATTGACCTAAACGCAACAGTTAAATTAACAGTTGCTAATGTATAATTTCGACGTAGGATATTTGTCTCTGTCATGAAAGCAAAAGACACCACAAATTAGAATAATGATGCAATCACCAGTAATTACTGATGATTTTATACTAGGCATATTTTTGAAGATGGCAGTAAAATATGTCGGAACAGATAGTATATGATTATAAACAATTGTGAGTGTAAGGCGGGTGTTTTAATTAATTTACATTGCTTAATAAATATGCAATAGAAATAATTTAACACGCGTTTCTGATATTTCTGCTTAAGTATTAGGTTGATGTAGAATTTATTTTATTTATTTAGTGTTCTGTCTGACGACAGGTCCATATGAACAGGATCCTTCCATCCTTTTCTCGGACTGGGACCTGTTCATATACGTTCTTGGCAGATGATCCAGAAGTGGTTTGCCATTGCCTTCTTCTGTGTGTGAATGGAGTAATTGTTGGGATGCCACGGAGAAACCGGGGAAGCCCCCGGAGGAAAACTCCGTGTTGCCTAGACCACGGCCTTGCCCAACACAAGTTATAAATTCGGGCACCGCCGGGAATCGAACCCGAGACCCCAGGATTACAAGGCCAGCTTTCTAACCGCTAGACCACCGTGTTGGTAATGTCCAACAAATCATGGCGTGTCTTCTGTATTA
Source organism: Zootermopsis nevadensis (assembly GCF_000696155.1). The sequence goes on along the minus strand of NW_019059991.1, from coordinate 619,240 downwards.
TTTTGGAGAGACCTTGGAATATCAGAAATATATTTTGTGGTCCTCCAATACAGGCCACTCACGTGGGTGGTAGATTTAAGAATGTCCAAGTCGATATGCTTATTACGAAACTATTATATGCTTCAAGGTCTACTCCATTGTCCTTCGACCAATAGCGTGAGTGCATGCATTTATAATCTCTTGACGACATCAAATTGAAAAGTGTTCAAAATCTGTGAGAAAGTCCACAGATGACGTTCCCTTTGATAACAAGACACTCAACTGAGGTCAGCGTTGAGTCTTCTGCGACTGCAAGTTACCTTGTATTAATAATGAATGTGGTATCGAGTCTTTTGTGTTTATTTATGAGCAGTAAATTCGGGGAATGCTTGCTAACATTCTTCAGAACAGAATATTTTGTCTTCCATCTACTATCCAAAGACGTAAAGATAACAATATACAAAGGTGCATGATTATTTGTTGTTTTGTATAGGTGTGAAACTTGGTCTCTTACATTAATGTGATCTATGACAGTGGTATTCAACCTTTTTTGTTCTCGTACCCCCAGATATAATTTCTCTTCAACTTTTTTTTAAAAAAATTTCACGTACCCCCTAAGATGTCTTCGCGTATCCCCAGATATAATTTCTCTTCAACTTTGTACCCCCAAAGTTGTTGGTGTATAATTCAAGTTATACATAATATATAATCTACATCTAACATAAATTAAATAAATTGCATTACTGATTATTCAGTGTTTATCATAAAATAATATATATATATTTTTTTTAAATTTCACGTACCCCCGGGGGTACGCGTACCCCAGGTTGAATATCACTGATCTAGTGAATTACTAAAATATGAGTCATCACAGGTCGCAAATTTTTAGGTACCAGAAAAAAACTCTCCATACAAATGTTTAGGGCCGTTATTTTACGCAGAGAATATGTTGTACATTTACTGAACTGAAATTTACCGACGTTTCAGAGGTGCTCGCTCCCACCAGTATCGTGGCGATAAGTTTAAGCCGCTAGCGAGAAATCGATGAAACACAATGCCGCCATCTGTTGATGTTTCCCAGAACAATAACGTGGTCAAACTGTGTTAAACACACACATGCCTCAAAGACCTACATTGTTTTCATTTATTTAGAATTCAAATTCTCTGTGAGTCTGGTAAAAAGGTTCAATAAATCTTTTAGGTCAGTACTCCCATTTGTTACTGTCCTCAAAGGTTATTTATCGCCATCACATCGGACGCGATTTCAATAGATTGTATTCAATCAATGACATCAACATCGTCTGGAGAGCCATCTGGTGGCCTGATAGAAAAACCGCACATCAACCAATATTAAGGACAGTTTATTATTCGTAAAGCAGGAGTTACTGTGACTCAGAAAATCGAACGAATATGAATAGATTTGTTTTCACAATAAACCTCAAACTTTTTCCTACCCATCATTAACCTAATTTTCTCTGTAAGAGAGCTGAGGTGTATCTTCTTTGATTTGGAGAGCATTTTTAAATAGCATTTAACTGAGTTTTGAGTTCAATTTAAGGAAATTCGAGTCTTTAAATTGGTGAAACATGTCTGACGACCTAACAAACACTCTTGATTCTCATATCACTAAAGACATGCGCTTTGTATTTTAAAGGTTTAACAAGCATAAATCCTTGCTTCTAAATTGGTAAAGTGAACTATGCATCAGCTCCACTCATAAATCATCGATTTATTTTAGTCAGGAAAACATGGTAATATTCATTCCAAAAAAAGTTAACTCTAAGATAAGATACCTAACCTCACACTTACAATCCGATTGCCATAAACGTCTACATCAACCCGTGTATAAAGATCACGTAATCTCAATCAACGTTTAATACTCATAAATAACCACATAAAAAGCAAATAATCAACTTGGGTTGCATCGCAAATCTAAAACATTAACCTAAATTCCTAAGTGTATCCAAAACACGTTTCCGGGCTGATATTTTACCAAATTCTTGCCAAAGAAATTAGTCACGATTCAAGTCACCACCAAATTTCAAGTTTCAAGGTCACATAAAAATCTCGCTACTATGCAACAATAACAGCGTAGCTCAGTCTTTCCGTGGCCTTGAAACATATAATTCGATGACAGCTGCTTTTAATACACCACACCTTTCCATCTACGAAAGTTAGTTTCAAACTTGAAGTGGAAACAATGGATTCAACTGCCACGAACGAAAACTTATTGAAAGCCACGCCACCTGTTCAATCTCCGTCGAAATATTTTCTGAGTCTGTAAACGCTTTGTTGGTTCAAGCTTCGCTAACAATGGGAACCGAGGTCTGTTAGCACCATACCCTATTTACGCCGGTTAAAGGAAAACCGACATAAGACTTATCACAATTAAAATTAGGGTCACGATACGAAAACAGATCGATCTTACATAAATGTACGTGTTTCACACATGCTGAAAATCTCGTGTAGCCGATATGTCGGCTCGGCTGTTAAGTAATTGCTTTGAAATCAACTCAGAACAATAAATGTTTGTGGTTGTCGACGAACTGGATAAATGAAACAAAGAATGACAGGCACAAAGTATATACGAGGTGCGATCGGAAAGTTTCAAGACTGCGCCTATAAAAACCCGTATACTTATCTCAGGTATTAAATTCATCCATCATCCTCGAAGTA
>NW_019059991.1:589646-615542 GCF_000696155.1 Zootermopsis nevadensis | reverse complement strand
AGCTCTGTGTGACTTCTTCCTCTTCCCAAAGATGAAAATTCAGCTAAAGGGAAGGCGATTTGAGACGATAGAAGAGATTCAGGCAGAATCGCAGATGGTGCTTGACAGGCTGGCAAAGAAAGATTTCCAGGGATGCTTCCAGGCTTGGCAGCGGCGCTGGGATCGTTGTGTTCACTCCCAGGGGAACTACTTCGAGGGTGATGGATGAATTTAATACCTGAGATAAGTGTACGGGTTTTTATAGGCGCAGTCTAGAAACTTTCCGATCGCACCTCGTATAGTATGACTGTGAAAAAAATAAGAAATATTTTTGGGAAAAAGAAAAACGTATTCCGAAAGAGTGAAGACCTAGTTGTAGATGGAAAATACCATTACAAATGCTAAGTCAGGATATCTGGCTTTCTGGCAAGATTTAATAATCATTTTTCTCCCGGATACGAAATCTTCCGTCGCTTTATTCCGCGTCTCAGGAGATGAAACACTTCACAAATGTAAAACAACGCTGTTATCTACGTGAATCTTTTGGCTTCTGAAAACACAGACGTGATCACAAACCAAGCTCAAATCTAAGACAGACATTTCATCATTCAAAAAAAAAAAAAAAAAAAAAAAAAAAAAAAAAAAAAAAAAAAAAATCCAGTATAAAACACGTAAACATTAACAGAATGTCATCTTATTTTGTAACTTAACTGAAATTTCATTTTGTTTAATTGGTGATTAAATGGAAATCAGTCGATTCAGAAATTTAACAGTGAAATCACTAAGAATATATTGTGACGAGGCGAGACGTATTTTGACCTCGTGACATGGGATCACCATATATGTCGAAACGAGAGGAAAATTTACAAAGCGAGACCAAGCGTGACAAAGCGTGACCTGCTCTAAAGGGGTGACGATACGTCACCATCACTTTTAAAATACGACGAGGATTTTAAAAATGTGTCTAAGCGTGACAAGGCGTGACGAGATATATTACGTAAAGTTAATGACCTCAAATCGCTAATGACCTCTGTCAACCGACCGCTTGGTCCGAGGTCAACTAACGTAGCCAAGTTAAAAGAAATTCAATATCGAATTTCAGAATCGTGGTGGAACTAAAAACGTCACAGAACGGCTGTTTTATAAAACACGTAATTTTTACTTTAAAACCGCTTGAATAGTTAACGTGTAAAGTCGTGGGTTATGAACTTTTTACCCCTTCTCTGCTTCGTGTCGCTGCTAAGCGACATAGAATCGAACAAGTTGCCATAGCTACCAGTTACGCGGAGGTGGTCAGTGTAAAAACCCGATATCGTATGCCAAGACACACAATGTTTCTTCTAACAGGTCAAGTTCCGTGGTTTTCAAGGTCACGAAGCTTATAATCCAAGTTCCTTGGCGCTAAAGCGACGCACGTACCGTGAACATTTCCTAACCTACAAATTAACAGAAGTTGAATATTCACTGGCAGTGTTCTGCTGATATCAAATGCAGGTCGTGCGTCTTTTCCAGATCTTCACAACTACGATTTACGAACCACAGGAGAAAATATAAATAATCATTTTTGAACGACGACTGAGAACGTACGAGGTGAGAAATTCGAGATTTTTAAGAAAATATCCTAGAATTTTCCTTTAGACACTGAGGAAGATCACGGAAACTCTCGGCACACCCTGCTGTAATAACAATGTAAAATATATGAATTTTTGAATCATTGTGGTTGTTTCCATGTGAAAGGTAGCAAATGTAAAATCTACCAAACTCAAATCAGCCCCCCCCAAAACAAAATACAGTACACTTAAGATACTTATAATCCCCTAAAACTCTCTTGTCCCAAGTGTGAGCTGCATATTGCCAATCGCAATCAATTTCGTGATGAAGATCGATTATTCTCGATTGTGGAAACGATTACAGCTTGAGTTCGAGTTTTTGTTTCTTATCGATACTGCTGATCGACAAACCATATTCGATTGCGAGTAATCTCGAAAGAAATCGATTTTATCTCGTTATCGAAAACTTTACAGTTAACTGCTAAACAACGTGATGGTTTCGATAATTCTACTTGGTGTTCGTGAGGTCCTGTGCTCGAATTTCGGTCGAGAAACTAACTTGACTGAGTCACTCTGTTGTTTTTCCACCCTCTTCAGACAAATTCCTTACAAAACATCCCTTTTACATCCCTACAAAGGAGGAAAGTGAATTGTGGTGTGCCGAATGCCGTTTTTACACTCAAGTAGCTAGTTTCTATGGAAACGTGATTCACTTTTCGCGTGGCCGAACGTCAAGACATCTTGACGTGTAACTCATTTGCATTCTGCTCTGTCCCAGCTTATCTGCGTGTCTAAAAACTCTTAGCCTTGTACTCAATTCGATGAATGGACCCATTCTTAAATGTTTCGAGATGAAGACGGATTTTTTTCCTTCGCCCTTAAACATCTTAAAACGCCAAAAGATTACTTAATGTGGTTCTTGAATAAATGTCTCGCGATTCAACTTTAATATCCTTAAGTAAACTGCAACATCGTTGATAAGTAATAGATTTAAGTTGCATTTGTCATCAAAGTGATCGTTATGAAAAGTCCCAGAAATATTATTGGAATCAGTAATCGTAATATTTATTACTTTCATTTCGGAAGAAATTCCTCAGATCAAAAGTAGTTAAATTCGAAAATTAGGTCATGAATTCATAGTATATTGATTTATCTATTGATTTCATTTGCTGTAATTTCATGGTGGGGGTTTCTTTTTCCTTGAAGTCATTACTTCGATTCTAGACTCATCATTCTAGTTATAAAGGAGCTGTCACAATCGGTGGTTAACACCGGACAGTATATAATCAATCACGCCACCCGACAGTGTTCAACATACCGCCCTCGCATGTCAGTGGTAAAGGCAGACCCCATAGAAAGATTTTATCGTCAGAATGTGTGCCTCATATGCATATAGCACCCCGCCCCCCAAAGCAAATTCTCGTAACCTTCAACAAAGCTGGAAGGTTGACCCACTCAGGCGTCTGTGTCCATTAACATATCGGGGTGCGTTGCTAAGCAACGCACAGTAAAAACACTCCAAGCCATTCGCTGGCTGCCTGCTTATTTGTTTGTCCATACTTCGGGGAAACAAATCGATCTCATTAATAGCCTAGTATAATCCTATTTTCAATTAAAAACGTTAAAACAACGAATGAAATTGAACTTAAACAAAGACAAGGGCATGAAAACGTGGTTTTGACTCTGTAGTCAGTCTTGTTACGTGGTTACCAAAATTTCAAAGGAACCTTTCATCTCCACCTTCGAGGTAGTACATGGAGGTAACAGCTAACTCGAGAATATTTCTAGTTACCTACAAGTCTACACGGCGTCCCAGACTGGCAGATCACATTAAAATTATGTGGCCTGTGACTTTTTCTCAGACGATAGCTGTTTCTTCATTGTAGAGAAAATAATGTTCGTAAATTGAAAAGAATGTATCAATTTACGTGGTTCGTTGCAGGGAAAATCCTAAGATATCGTATTGTTCATATCGTTAACTTATTAATTAAAGTTTGAATACATCCTATACGGAAGCGAGCGCCCTAAACGTTATAACGCGGTTCTATCGATTTTAAGAAAGTGAGGTTAGATTGATTTCGTTTTACGCTGATGATATAACAGAACTGTAAATTCACACAGATGATACTTCCCACGCGAAATATTAAACTTTAATAAATCCTAAATTACGCGTATTGATTACAAATTGATGACACGAATAATAATTTAATACAGGGTGGGAAAGACTTTTCTGGTCCCAGTAGGTGAAATGTAGCTAAACTTTAAAAACTGAGTGGGATTCTGTGCAAATTACATCAGTGGGCCTACATTTCATAACGGATATCGAGTCTCCATAACGGACTGACTTCAAGTTCATACCACCGATACGATTTTCAAAATTCTTCAACCGTGATTAATAAAAATACGTGTATATATATATAAATACCAGTCACTATTATCAATAATAATAATAATAATAATAATAATAATAATAATAATTTCAAGTTAATTGCTGCTTGATATCCAATCCGAAATTCAAACACGTTAATTTTGTATTTAAGTTACTCATTTCTTGTTATCGTACACAGTTCCACGTCATATTCTTCGTCTACTTCCCCTAATTCTGAGCACTCTTTGTCAAAATATTTGTATTATCTTTAATATTTTTCAAGCTCAGATATCTGCACATTTATCCAAGTATTTCAAAGGCACAGATACATTGATTATTGTAACCTGAAAACCGTTCCTCTTAAGATAAATCTAAAATAACAAATTTCTTTAACATAATCCAACATCTTAATATAATAATACGATGGATAATGTCCAGATTTAATCCGAGTTAAATATACCTCACTTAAAACTTCGCCCTTATTTCTTCAACAATGACATTGATTAGCGGATTTGAATTCCTTACCTTTTAAATGGTGTTCTTAAACTTCCTACTTGCAAAAGATGAAACAACTGTTCTTAAAACTGTAAATGAGTTTCTGATAAATAACTTAACGCTGGACTCTTTCAACCTGCCCCTTCCCGATCCATTTTTCAATCTTGCACTTCCTGTAGCTCACGGTCCGAGGTCGTCATTCGTAGTAAATCATCTGGAGTGCATTTGTCCTGAAGATAGACAAAAGAGTTGTTTAACGCTGCGCTGAAGACTCGGCAAATGTGTACACATTTTCATAAAGTAAAGAAAAAGAAACAGTGACCAGTTTGGCAGTCGGCCAGAATTGATACTCTGTGAAACTTGTCATTATTTTCTTCAGGCTATCCGGGAAGATTCTTGATCCCTATTTTTAAGTACCTCTGAAACGTCGGTAAACTTCTACCAGACTACACGGCGCTACAACCCAGAAAATAGTAATCTTTAAATTAAAAATTAATTCCCAAGTTTTGAATGACTTATTCTCATGATTTAATTATACCTGTTGCAACTGTAACTACTTCTAATTGGGTGGAAATACGAACATAATTTACGAATGAAATGAATTCAAAAACTTTATTGTGGTCCAGTTGAATTTCGCAAGCATTCGTTCGGAAACGAATATATATGGAATTAACGTTCATTTCGGATTATTTTAGCACGCCATTTAATTGAAAAACTATTTTTAATATTAAAGTTCGGCATTAAGCAACTGACCCTTGTACTGGATACGTGTTTTCTTTGAGGTACGGACTGAATATTTAAGTTTTATTTAGATTAACTTCGTGCTTCACAGGGCTAAACGTTATATATAGTTTAATTTACACCAACAGTCTCTTCGAAACATACAACTTTCATACAAAACAAATCAACAATACATATACAATTTTAAGAATTAACATTACCTTGAAAAAAAAACAAGATCATCACTGAAGCAGGAAGTCACTGTCCTGTTTTTATTTGCCTGCGTGCGGTACACAAGTAACTGCACTGTTAATTTTGAAAGGACTTTTATTTACATTTAAAGACAAACACTTTTATTGGGGGAAGGGTGTGAGTAAGACAACCTACGAATTTTTCAAACACGTTGAACGGCGGAACACATATCACAGGTCACTCGCAAGCGAGATACTAAGCAGAGCACGAGAATACGCAGCCTGCACGACATCGTTCGGGAGATTCGTGAACTAACTCAAAGATCTGAACAACGAATGAATGTCGATATATCGATTTCCAGGAGTATGAAACTGCCAGAATTTGCAGTCCGCAGTGGCAACTTGGTCGGAGGGACCGTGGGTTCGAATCCCACTCAAGCCATGGATGTTTTTCTGTGTTATGTCCTGTTTACAGGTAGAGGCCTTGCGACGGACCGATCCCTCGTCCAAGGAGTCCTACCGAATGTCTATAGATCAAGCCAACTGAAAAGTTGGGGACCCGTAAAGATTACCGGGAAATGTACAAACATTGTTCAACCGGAAAAAGAAGAAGAAATAGAACTTGCCAAATTTTGAACTACAGTTTGTGTGCCAGAATTTTCTTTTTTTGAACTGCACACATTCTAAACAAAAATAAATAAAAAAATGTCACACCCAAATTAAGACAATCAATCATGTAGCAACCTGGGAAGGAATTAATTATCTTGGAGGACCATGTGATAAAGTACTTCTCTGATAGATGAATAACAAGAATAATAATTACCAGTTTCTGGTTCTTGGCTTGTTTGCCCAAAGTTACAACAAAGTGGCCAGATTATATGAGGTGCCACTTTATCCGCAATAAATCTCACATTTATGAAACCAAAAAATCAAGCGTCTACCTACATCATGGCATGGTTGTATCTCATACAAGACAAATAAATCCTACAGCTGGGACTGCAAAATAGGCAAACATCATAAAATGCAAATGGAGTTGGATTACAGCAGGAAGGGACTTGTATGCTAAAATCACTACATTATGGAAAAGAGAATCGATGAAAAGATTGCATTTTGCATTATGGCTTAGAAACAGACAATGGAAAATAAGACTATCTTCAAACTGTAAATCTCATGGACATTTCAGCATTTAAAACATAATTCTTTGGTGCTCACTGACGGCCAATAAAAATTACACATGACTTGAGCTCTTCTTACTAAACACCAAAGAATTTGCAACATAAAACTTTCACAACAACCAATCATTGGATCTTTACTGACAGAATCAGTAGTAGAACACAGTGGTGAATTATAATTATTAAATTTTGGAATTCTATCAACAAAATAATGTGAAGCACTATGGTATCATCTTAAAGTAGATGAAATAAGAGATCATTAAATACCAGTATACTGTTTTTGAAAGTCACTGGATGAAAATTAGGTGTTACATGGCAAATATGGTTAACCTTAGGAGATATAGTACTGTCAGTTCCAGAAAACAATTTCTTAAGGTCATGGGACTCAAAGTCATAAGGTTCCAACAAGAGGTAAACCACATACATACCACTAAATAGAAGTTTAGTTTCTCTTGTGTCTCCTCATACTTCAACGATCCTACCTTTAATATGTCTCATACCCATCTCCAGTGTATTCAGCTCATCACCAATTTTAGCATAATGCACAGAATGCTACTTTTCACAAATTTCCATCTACAACACTTACATGGATGATGAGTGATGTACTTACTGTAAAATGCAGCATGTAACAAGGTTAGAAACTCCACTGAGCCTACATTTTTTATTGCACATTGCACTTCAAGCATAGTTTTGTACTAAGTATAAGAAAAATGGCACAATGTATTATTTGACTGTTTCCCCATTTTTGTGAGAAAAGAGGTTAGACTGCCTATTAGTTATTCTCTTTCTATAAATGAAATTCCTACAAGAAAATAAATGTTTTAATAAGTCGCCTGTAACACAGTCACAAAATTTATCTTCCATGATGCACAATCACAAATAACAACACGGCACACGTGTACCCAATTAAAATCGCGAGAATTATGATGCAGCGTGCTACGTCAAACGAAAGAACGCAAGCAAATAGCGTGTTAGCAATCGAGGTTTGGCAAACATCGTAGGTTTGAAGATCACGCAGCCCCTTCGCTCCGCAACTGTGGACTGTTTGCTTCTCTTCTCTGAGCAAATACCAGGCCCACTTTAAGCCAAGACTACGTGGCTAACGTCTCTGTGCTTGGAGCTGCTAAAGATGCATTTTATATAATCGATTTTCTGTGTTCTGGAGTACCACTGAACCACGAAAGTAAGGCGTTTTATTTTAAGCTTTTCAGTGTTAGCCAGTTAACATGCACGCTTCTCCCCTGGCCTAGTCTTTCTTAACTATTCATGACCTTTGGTTAACAATAGTTACTCTCATTACCTTTAGTTGTATTGTGTACTGATTACCATGATCACTAACCTCCCCTCAGTGACTACCATTGTAGCCTTTGTTGCAGTGGTTACCAAACTAAATGTAAGGTTAACATGGCTTCCATAGTTGTCTTCATTACCTAGAATGCGATGTCCATGTTTGTTCCAATGGTTCCCATGTTTATGTAAGTTATCATGGATCCCTTGGTTTCTAATGTGACCTTGATCACATTGGCTACCATCATTCCTTTTGTTACCTCAGTTTCCATGGTTATTATATTTACCTTGATTACTGATGAGTCAGTTCAAATATCTCATAATGTTATGGCCTAGCCTTTCATAACTTAACCTAGCCTAGAAGGATCTATGGAATGTAAATAAACTCTACTCTACTCTAATCCAGACTAATGTTAACATACTCTAGCTGAACCTATCACAGCCTAACCCACTATGTTCATATCACTGACTTGAGGAAACTGGAAAATATAATTTTACAGCACATCCCAATCATCTAATATCCATGGTCAGCCCTATATGACCATATGGACAGATAGCCATGGACAGCCAGTCCTATATGCATCTGACTCCAAAGCTAAGCGAGTTACATCATGCAGAAAGATGGATATGGCCACCCCTATATGCAGACAGAGAGATGAACAGATGGTCAGCCCCATATACATGAAGTGCATTTAAAGAATGTATCAGTAAATTAGGAAATGGAAATATAAAGCAAATAGAATAAAACAAGATACCTAATTTATTTCTTAACCACTGTTCACATGTAACTGATGTAATACAACTGAACAGCATGACTGACTGCATCATATAGAATAATAATACAATGAAATTATGTATTTTAATGTTAACAATATAAAAGTGAGGTAACTAGAAAGAAAAGAAAACTTTTGCTTCCACATAAGGAAATAAAATGCTATTCATAGTTCAAAATACCTTGTTTACAATCAGCAATATCAATTTATTAAGGCCAATTTTCTAACAATAAAACAGAATTTAATTACAAAGAAGTACTGATGAATCCATACTCAAAACAAGTTTTCAGTACACCAACAATACAGTCAAATTTTAATCACATGTCAAATACCATGAGAAATAAATATGAAGTCTTTAACTGGAAAATGCAAACCATAAATATGGAACTGAAAAAAAGGGAACAATTTAAAGTCATGTACTCTGTTATCAAATTATAATATTCCAACTATGAATGTAAAATCTATAAATGAGAAGTATAGGGTACTTAACTGCAATTTCTAAGTATAAAATTAAATGATGATACGACAGGTAAGGTGAGCTTTGAGAGAAATGACAATGTAAGAACATTTATTCAATCAGAAATTCTGACTTATAACATGTGCAAATTGCTCAGCCCAAGATATTCATGTACAAGAAAGGAGATCACTGCTAACAATAAGACTACTAATGCATGAAGAATGAAACCATTTCCCAGTCAATGTAAAGAATACTTTAGTGTGACTATTACACATAAGTACTTTCAACCAATCTGAATGTAACAATATATTCTTATTTATTTGATTGGTTTGTACTTTATGTAATTCTATATAAGTGCTATTCTTAAAAAATACATTATATATTTATATATTTATATTGTGCAGCTGTGAAAAATACATCACAATTATATATAGCCCCATATACCCTGTATAATTTACAATAGATAATTACAAGAGAAGTATATTATACAATATTTATACCTTTTAAAATGTGCCCAAAGTGCACTGTTTAGAAGGAGGTACTTGGGTACACTTTAAAAATTACCACACCCTTATTTTAAATAACAGTACAGTACAATCACTTCAATAATCACTTGCTACAATTAGCTATATATTACATGATCCCATCACTGCAATGTGGTTTGATCACTTGTATCATTATTGAGCTTTACGCCTATGACTCATAGTTTTCGTAAGACTGCCACAAAATGTGGAGGAAAGGTTTCGCACTCTAGATGCACCATTAATAACCGTAACAAATCAACAGCAAATATAACTGAACACTTAGTTATAATAATAATATCTTCCTTATGCCAGTGTTCTATGAACTGAAATGTATTATGGTATGGTCAGTCTCCACCACAAACTGGTCCTCCAGTATGGGAAATCTGTCTTTTGAAATTCGTTACAAGACACAGAATATCCTTCATATAATTATTCCTTCTGGGTATAAACATCACATTTCTTGTCCTGTATTATTGATCGTATACGACACACAATCCTATACTTGAATTTTACACTTGAATATCAATGATTGTGTATAAAATATGTAATGGAATGAAACAGAAGTATAAAAACATTTATATGGTAAACCACATGCTAAGTCTGTTTGAACACAGGCATATATAAATTAAGAAAAAATCTTTTTGAATTACTTTTGAAATATATCATCCAAACAATACAACTGAACCTTTTTAATTATTTTCCTATTTAATGTAAAGCCTTAATATTATTGTATACATTTTTAAAGATCCCCTTTTTGGTACTATAAATGGTACTTTTTGAATTACATTACATTACCTAAAATTCTGAACAGTACATCATAGTAAACTCTCATTAGCCAGAGAAATTCTCATTCACACAAATTGGCAAAAACAACAATATAATTTTCATCAGATGAATCAGAATCAGTGTTCAAAGTGTAACCTTTTAGTCATATAAAACGGTACAAAGCAAACACATCTTTGGGAATGTCCCTCGAAAATATCTAATGGATTTGCGTGCTAGTAGATTTTCTGGTAATTCAAAATTAATGACAGTGTAAGACATATTTAAAGAACATTAATTATGACCATGGAATAAAAACGTTTTGAAATATTCTTTTAAAGATAACACTATATTAACGTGCACAGTTTATCCAGTACAATCTTATAAGAACTGAAATTAATTCTTTCATACAAAGTTTGTACAAACTGTCAACCATTGTGATGGATAAGGAATGAATAACTTTTACAAGCAGGATGCTCTCAAGGGATTTTCACATCACACTGCCTCAGAACTGCTCTCAATCCAGACAAATGTAAAACTAGTGTAATTTATAGGTTATACTCAAGTGTCAAATGTGAAGTAATTATCACATCCTCAAGTGCAGAATTTTAGAGAGTAATAGTTTTTGAGCCTGAACCAAACCATTAACAACACAGATTTCAATACATCAAAAACACACACACACATATTCAGGACATTACTCTGTAATACAGAGGTGAACCAAGATAAACTTTATGGTACATTACTAATGATAACGAATCTGGATTTTAATTCATAAAACCTACCGGAGAACTTCTGCTATGATTGGCGAAGTTCTGATGGTTCTGTTCTCAGTGTGAATGTACAGATATGGAGTCAAAAATGTTTGTGGTTTATATATATAGTAAATCTATACCTAGATTAAAACATTACTTCAACCTGATATGCTCGATAAAATTAAATGTGTAGACTTTTGTAACTTCCTTGGTGTGACAATTTCTAAGACTAAAAAGTAATTCTCGCACTTCTATGTATCTATAAAAACATTAATCCTTCCAGTTTCATAGAATAAAAACAAAAAGGAACTTAAAATCACTGATGTATGGTGGACTCAGTGTATAATGCTGCATCTTGAATTACAGATAACTTTACACTGAAAAGGCAAGTCTTGTTTATGATGCACACAAATTTCATAGCCAAGTTTGAAGTGCTGTTAAATGTGGTTTTTAAGATGGAACATCATTTAACTAGTTCACACTTTAATCTCTGGAACCCTTAAATTGAAATAAGGGTAAAATTAGAAAGTGCTTGAACAGTATTATTAGTGTCACAGAATGATTCCAGCTTGAAGACACATACAATCCCATATATTCACGGAAAGCAATAATGTCTTCCAAGATCATCCACAATACTCAGTTATGCTAAACCAAGCCATATTTTCTCTCTCCCTCTCCCTCTCTCTCTCTCTCACACACACGCATACAAATAAGTGTTGTAAACTCCTACTTACAACACTTCCAAAACTGCAAACATTAATTTTTGGTCCACAATTGAGATAAATTAACACTCAGGTCTAGTAAGATACAATTTCCCAGGCACTAGAGATCAAACGTTTGGTCTAGCTGGTGAAAATGTCCCTTAATCTACATTTTCAATACTTTCTGGTGGTTTTGTTATGCTAATGTAAAGGCAACAACAAATAACAATTTACAAATGTCCTAAGATCTTTAATTTTTTAAAGATGTATATAATAGTGTCCCTATTTAAGATGGCTGTCTTCCGGGTTGTAGCGCCGTGTAGTCTGGTAGATTACTGGTGGAAATCTACCAGACTACATGTTGCTACAACCCAGAAGACTGCAATCTTCAGACTCTCTGCTGTGAAAACCTCAAATCCTACATAGTGTCTCCATTGTTTATCATCATATAATTCTTGCTATTGCTGTTAAATAGATGCGGTCTGCTCGTTGGCAGGAGGAGGAATTGCTGAAGACACTACTTACAGCATAGGCCCGCAAAAAAGAAAAGGCTGATGATGATAACAATTTTGAAAATAATTATGCTGAGCAATTCACTTAAAGATTACGTTGCTGGGCAGTGTTACCGATTCTTTTATCCATTTTGTAGTTCATAAAATAAAAGGAAACTGGTGCTCCATCTTGTAATAAAAAATTTAAAAAAACTGAAAATATTTACCACATTAGCTAAAATTAGCAATATAAACAAGCTCTCAAAGTGAGGAACAGTTATTTTCATTACTTTTACGTGACATAGGTAAAATTTCCTAAATTCGGAAAATCTGAAAATGTTACTACTTACTTAAAACCTGAAAAACATTTTCCTCATTAACACCACAACATAACTGTAATAACAGACATCAATAGTAACAAAATACTGTAATACATGTTAAATGACTTTGGAAAACACACGAAAGATTCTATGAAGAATTTCAAAACTTCAGTACATGTAAATTATTTGATAAACTCTCACACAACACTGTTTCTGGCATTGCTACCACAGAGACACATTTACTAAACTAAAACGTGAGTCCAATCTAAGTTATATGTAACATAAAGGCAGTCCTATTTGTCTTAGAACCTTCTAAAAATGTCATGAAAAATTAGAACAAAATTTCTATGATACAGTTTCTTCAAAAGCAACAATACATAAAATGGGAAACTGATTAAAAAAAGTACTATGTCAAAGATACAGAACCAAATATGACAAAATCTCACATACAATAAATAAACCTGTCTAATAATACAAGTTTCCACTAAAATTAAACACTAATAGTTTACAAAATGGCATCCATCTAGAAGCATACAGGACCTTGAACTAATATTCTTTACATCAGTATATTAAATCCTGCTATTCAGAAACCCTTGAACAATATGAATTAAAAACTTAATTAGCTTGAAGGTTACATGTTTGTTACTAGTTTTAAAAGGATTTGAATCAACAGCAATAATTTATTGTGCATATTTTTAACTATTAAAATGATGCACAAGAATTATGTAATAAAGTAGTTTCCATGATTCATAATTAAAACATGTTATTCTTCAGCATTA
This sequence comes from Zootermopsis nevadensis, assembly GCF_000696155.1. Next base: position 602,218 of record NW_019059991.1, on the reverse strand, counting down.
AAACTGTTGTAACATTTTATCAAACGGAAACAAATGAAACTTGAACTGCAACGTATCACTAGTTATACTAATGTAACAAGATAAATTATTCTTACAAACTACAGAAAGGAATAAAAATTCATCTATCCATTGAACTTCACTCACTTGTCAAAGACTTAAAAAAATATAATTGCAATACATTCATCACATAAATATTTTTGGTTAGTCGGTGGGTTTATATTCAGTTGTCTGAGACCTCCATTTCTTGTCAGCCATGCTGAACACAAATATCAAGCCCCTACAACATAAAAGTAAACAATATTTTCTATGATTTCAAGACACATTTTTCAAACATAAGATTCTACTGGTGTCCCCCGCAACATCAATTTATCAAGTGGATTGCTCTTATAAAAAATAAAACCCAGCGACTGTCTTAATTTTAAATTAAACGCATTAAAATTAATTTCTACATTGTGTTCAATTTTAACAGATTTTATCTATGATTTAGTGATTATGTCATTATCTCAAACTATATAGTATCATAAGATAGGATGATTGATTAATTAATTAGAAAGGACATTAAACGAAGCCGTTGTGGCCTAATTTAACGTACTATCTTAGCATATGTCTGGCTGGACTGAGGAAAATAACAGAAGAAACCCCAACTGGGATGGCCAGTCATGTAGCCAAATAGTGTGATAAAATGTTAAAAAAATAATGTCAGAAACATAATTGCCTGGTATATCTAACTGTTCCAGTTCTTCAACATTACTGATAACAAAGATGGCTGTCTTCTGGGTAGCTGCGCCGTGTAGTCTGGTGGAAGTTTACCGATGTTTCATAGGTCTTTGCTGCCTTCATCATCAGCAAGGACCTCTGAAACAGTAAACTTCTACCAGACTACATGGCGCAACAACTCAGAAGACAGCCATCTTCAGACTCACGGTCGTGAAAACCTCAAATCCTACATTACTTATACTCCACTCTACAAACAATAAACTGTTAATGCAATGGAAATTAAACCCAATGGAAATAAAAATACCACAGATTTTTTAATGTTTAAAATATGTATGATACAGAAAATCCAAAAAAGCCTAAATAAAAAATATTAATTACATTTAACTTAACAAGGAGTGTCTGAATTTATGATCACTAATGCAACCACTTCTTGGAATGATCAAGTTCTATGTGAAAATAATGCCCAATTCTTAATTTTTAAATTTAAAAAAATGCACAGAAATGCTTCATAAGGTGTTGATTTGAACAGCACTTAAATTACAACAGAAATTAAAGAGCCATTTTAGTATCCATTACTTACATATAATATCAAAATTCATTGAGTTCCCAATGCAAATTACAGTAAGTTGCTTAAAAAATTATGTGACAAGAACCAATAATTACATTTACATAAAAATTCTGCTTAAGCCTTTTATAGCAAAACTGATTCTTAATGGTACTTAGCTACTTTTCATGTGTGGTTCTATTAATATATTGGGTATGACCTGTGAAAATGTAATCCATATATACAAATACACACATTCCTATTAGCTAAATCTGTTTCCAAAACCAAATTTATCAGCACTTATTTTTCAAAAATAAATAAACTTTGAAACTTTTCAGCATAAAAATGTTTTCTTCTCTTAGTTAAACCTGGTGATGTCAAACTAGACCTGTACTCCTAATGGCATATTATATAAACCAAGAATATATATATATCAAATATAATTGATTTAAAAATATGAAAAATTACAAATAAGTTTCAGAAAATCTGTAGAGCAGTTACTGATTTATGAAAAGTGAAATTTTAATCTGGTAAATCTGATAGTGAAGCAAATAATGAACTGTACATTTCCAGATTAATATACCATGAATACAGTACATAATTGCACAATGTTTTGCCATAAAATTCACTAATTACTTTCTCATCTGTATGCATGTCCTTACAACAAACTTTTAAATATTGTCTTCAGTGTATTAGCTGTACATTTATTTATACAAACAATTGCCTTCCATGTCCATGCCCATGTTTGGACCACAATTTTACATATATAAAAAGAAGAACCATAAATGTGTAACTGACATTAATATAAGTACCATAACAAGCAACCCATAAACACGGAAACACCTGCTACATTGAGTGTACAAAATTCTCATAAATACAAGGGACTGTGGAAGAAAATATCATCTCTTACGTCATTAACAGCCAAGGTTCAGAACTATACAACTAGGGCCTAAAAATTTAGATACCTTCAAAATTGCAAGCAGCACATTAAAAGCCCTACAATTCAAATACCACTGTAAAATTAAATAGCAGTAATTTCTTACAAATGAAACATCCAAAATTTTGTTACTGAATAAGAAATAAATATGTTTGACACACTGTACATATAACTCATTCAAATATTAACAATAAATAATTACAAAATATACTATAAAATTAAGAGCACAAGTAATAACAATAATTCAATTAAGACACTCCGCTTCACAGGTCTACTGAAACTGTATGAAGTATTCAACCATGTGCATACAAGAATAAACACTTGAATATTCATACAATTTAACATTAAGATGTGATATCACACTAATCACAGATCATCAAGATTCTACATTTTATAAGCTCTATCACAAAAACGTTTTCATTACAGACAATTCCTTTACAAGTCTCAACTGCTGATCTGATTTACAGTTAGACTTTAATAATTTGGGTTATACAATATAAATGCAATTGGTGTATAGTTCATTCGCCATTCTTACCACAAGTGAAAACCCACAAAATACATCCAACAGTGACCTAGAAGTAGTGATACAGAATATATGAATGCAGACCTTAAGTCATTTTTCAACAGATCATCAATATTTAAACTTCAGTTTTATCTAATTCTGGAAAATCTACTACAAAATTATAATAAATCCTTTATAATCTTTAGAAAAGGATAATCATCTAATTTCTAAAACTCAGATATTCAAAAATACTAACATACCTTCGATTAGAAGGCAAATGGGCATATTATTTTTTAATATGGACACAAATGTGAAATGTCGTATGTCCTAAACTGTGAAGTTTCCACTAACTTCAATGACTGGTAATATGGTTACTTTACAACACTGTATCAACTGCTTATAGCATCAGAGTTGGATAAGACAAAATAGAATGTGATCAACATAATTATACTATGGAAAGGATCTGTAATAAGTAACTGCCCATTTCAAGATATTATCTTTGCGTTTTCCTGGAAGGAGAAGGGAATCACGCCAACATCAATTAGGACATCAAGTTGCAAGTTGGGATTCAAACCATGCACAACCAAACCCACTCATTGAATGGTACATAACAAACTCCTTATGTGTTATAATATTGGTTTTAGCAAAGGACTTTGATCTCTGGGAAACCCAATACTTATATAACAAATGGCAATTTTATATCTTTGTTCAAAGGTCTCTTATAATTTGACTCTTAAAATTCAACCTTTCCACTTTATTTTAATACTGTCTTCTGAACTTCAGTCACTGCTACTTGAGCACAATCTACAGAACTCAATTGTAATGGGGCTTGCAACCATATCAGAATTAAACCCTTTCTTTGATATGGGCATCTCGTTATATTTATATTTTCTTTGGAAGTTTTAATGCCGTGTGAACTCATAGGTAAAATAACATTTTGGAGGAACATATAACCTCCTACTTCAAAATGTGTAGGCAGTATGTTCCTCCAAAATGTTGGTATCTACCTACAAGTCCAAGTGGCATTACAAGCCAGAAGACCAATATCAACAAATATGAATCACACTTTGATCTCATATTCAGATTTTTAGGGTACAATTTTTATTTTTATGAACATTTCAATTCATAGTACAAAAAAAAAGCATGAATGCCTCCTCATTCCATCAAGCTTAAAATCTGAAACAGACGTTTCATGGACAAGAAATAAAACACTGAAATAAACTACTCAGCCAAATCTCCATTTGCAATCTACCATGATGACAGGCCAAACTCAAAATCTCCTCGAAAAAAACAGCGACAAATGAAAAATTACAAAATACAAATATTGGGATGTCAAAAATTGCCCTTATAACTTTCACAATTTTCATTTGTACATGCTGCACCTTTTACCAAATTTCTTTAAATTCCATTGCACTCAGGAACATTTTATGATACTGCAATTTGCCCTTTATGCCAAAAAGATTGGACACCTAGATTATAGACGGAAAAAAGCAGAAATCTGGGTTGCATGTAGAAACAGAACATTAACAATAAGCAAGAAACGTACCAGGGGCAAAAAATTATCAAAAGTCCTGTGACACTATGCATTTGCTTGATTTTATTATCTGCCTAGGTGCCACATAAGCCCGGGGGAGGGAGAAAGCCAACAAAAAATCAAACAGAATGAAACATTATCTCATATCATCATGTTAGGCATAATGTATCCTGTGTCTTAATTTTTAACAATAAAAGCCACAGGTATTCTTACACCAATGCCAAGTACTGTTGTATGTAAATCCAAGTACCTGAGAGTGTATAAGGTCTGAATTCAAAATGTGTATGAATGTAACATAACTGCACAATGAATTCGGAGGCCATTTTGTAACAAAAATAAAGCATTTATGTATGACAGTCACTACTTCAAAATCTTAACATATATGTTCAGTATTTATGTTACTTCTCCTCTGTTTCTTACTATGGACTGATTACGTAGAACTGTTTCTGCCAGTGACTTAAATAAAACTATCCAGATTAAAAGGTGCTGATAATATTTTTTCCATGCTAGATAAAAAGTGGACGTTTACATGTGCAGGATATAAATAACTGCTGAATATAAATATAATAACATTTTTCACAGAAATATAAAGTCAAGTTAAAATAACTTTGGCTTAAAATCACAAATTAAAAGGTCTAGTCCTTCATAAATAAATCTGTAATATTCTATTTCCACCACCAACATTCAAACCCTCAAGCAGAGGTTTAAAAACTGAAATTTGAAAATTCCTCAGATTTAATGAATCTATTACATTTACATATAAACATAAACATTTTGAAATGCTGAGAACCTGACGTTGCTCTACATCTTAAAGGTGTGTAATGCAACTTTCTATGACCCCTCATACAATAATATAGCAATCATTGCTAATACACCACATTACTGAAATAAGTAAAACCAGTACAAATTTCAAAGTAGTTCACCTTCATTTGCATTGGTTTCCTTCCATTCTAGAGTTCCAAAAATAAACAATAAGCATAAGCCGAACAGACATTTGACACGAAGAATGCCGTCTTGTGGGTTGTATAATGTTGTGCATTGAATATTCATCGCCCTGATGGCGGAGGCAGCAAGGACCTCTGAAACTTTGTTAAACTTCTACCAGACTACACGGTGCAACAACCCAGAAGACAGCAATCTTCATACTCACTGCCGTGAAAACTTCAAATCCTACACATATTACAGGCTGATCCCGTACTACCTAATGGATTTGAGGCATTCTTCATGTTCCGCTTCTGCATATCCATCATATTATTACAAGGCAACTAGTCTCCTTCACCTACCACACCATTCTGTACATGTGTATGTATTTACAAATTTAGTAATTTTCTCAATGTTACTTCATTTCATTCACTAAAGCAGTGGTATTCAACCTTTTTTTTTTCGCGTACCCCCAGATATAATTTCTCTTCAACTTTGTACCCCCAAAGTTGTTGGTGTATAATTCAAGTTATGCATAGTATATAATCTACATCTAAAATAAATTACATTACTGATTATTCAGTGTTTATCATAAAATAATATGTTTTTTTAAATTTCACGTACCCCCTAAGATGTCTTCGCGTACCCCAGGTTGAATACCACTGCACTGAAGAATCGAGTAGTTCATATATTACCAATAAAAAAATGTAGCAATAAAGTACAGACCAGAAATTTGATGACAAATGCATGAAAACAGTCACAATCAAGAGTGAATCAAGAATAAAGTATACAGACTTCACCTTATCCAGGAACACGTCATCTCTACAACGTAACATCTTGCTGCTCCTTCACACTTTTCTCATGTTACCAAAATTAAAATTAATCTCGGGAAGTAAAAATATAGGATGGCAGGATGAATACGAGGGTAAGCCACGCACTGTGCTGAACAAGTGAGGAAATCTCTGGCACGTTTATTTTTTAAGGGATTGTTTGTTAGTGGTCAAGATTAATATATTGGATACTGGGAACAACCCGTTCTTCAAGTGCCTGAGCACTGTGGGTCCCAACTTTTCGTTGGCTTGATCTATAGACATTTGGTAGGACTCCCTGGACAAGGGATCGGCCCATCACAAGGCCTCTACCTGTACACAGGACAGCACAACACAGAAAAACGCGGACAAACACCCATGGCTTGAGTGGGATTCGAACCCACGGTCCCAGCGACCAAGCAGCACGAGGCCGACGCCTCAGACCGCGCGGCCACTGCGGACCCCTCAAGATTAATATTAAGGGACTAATACAGATTTATAGATGCAGTATCTAAAATTAACTAAAAATGAGATTTCATTTTTCATGGTATTTCTCTTCTGGAATTCAATTTAGTTTCCACAGCCAGAAATTAACTGTTTTATGTAAAACGGAGATAAGCACAGCTCATCAGCAAGGAATTATGCAATAATTCCATCTAATATATGAACTAGGTGGAAAAGAATGGTTTTTTCGCAATTATGACACTTGTCATAGCACACATTTTTTAAATTTATCTTATTTGAACATTTGTACCATTCAATACTAAAAATTTTAATAAAAATATAATGGCAAATAGGGTAAGACCAGAACAGTAATACCCTGTTTAACACAGGCCTGTCAACACTGATTCAACAAAACACAATTTGCTTTTCTACCCTGTTTAACACAGGCCTGTCAACATTGATTCAACAAAACATAATTTGCTTTTGGACCAATTTTCCTAGGACATGATTATAAATAGCTACTGCAAGATGTTAGCAATGATTCCAGTTTTTACAGTCACAAGTATTAAGATGGCTGCCATCTGGGTTGTGCCGTGTATTTTTGTAGAAATTTATCAACATTTTAGAAGTGCCTGCTGCCTTCATCACCACGGCAATGGAGTCAACCAGCGACTCTGAAACACAGACATCCAGCCACAAAAATCTTGGGACAAGAGTGTTTACTCTGTTCAGTAGAATGAGGGAAGCGGATGGCATGCTCTGGCTGAACTTGACTTTTATCACCAGACGCAAAAATGTTACGAGACTTCCAAACCTCTGTAATTACATATCATTGGTGATTTTCTCAACAAAGTAGAGAACAGTGCACAACAAAAAGGTAGAAGAATGACAACTTGAAGGAAACTAGTTGCAGATTATAATTTTCACACCAATATCAAACAAGATGTACGAGTAGAGCTGAAGTGTTTACCAGAATAAGGTTCTGAAATGAGGTATAATTTTGGGGGGGGGATTAACTGCCTTGATTTCAAAATTCACAAGCTGTTGTGAAAAGGGGACTATACTGCCACATAAAACAATCATTGGTACAGCAAACTGATATTCAAAAGGCAAGAATTAATTTTCTTAGTAAATAAATGCATTCCCAGGATTTGATGTTACTGTTCAGAATAATAATATAAAAAAATGAGGTACAAAGGTAGAGAACTCACGGATTACAACCAAAGCCATGCACACAAACAAAACAGAAATTAACGTACATTACTGTGCATGTCTAAGGAACATCCGACTGTTCCCTACCTCCACTTAATTCCACTTTACTCCTTTTCTCCTTTACTGTTGATTATGCACCTACTCACACTACTGACTATTGTCCTCCGTCAGGTCCACATGCGATTCAGCATGTCTGTTGAGGAGTTTCTTTTTTGAGAAGCCTTTGCCACAAGTTACACATTCATAATTACACTTGCTTCTTTTCCGCTTGTCACGTTTCGCAGGGATCTTTTTCACCACATCCTTGGTTTCTTGTATTTCTGCAGATATACCTTCCCCACTTGTTTTAGAACTCAACTCTTTCTGTCCCAATTGTGAGGTAACATCATTACTACCTTCACATTTATGAGTCTGAAAATATTCATGTCGGCTGAAAGAATTGTTGCACGCCGAGCAGTGAAATGGACGCGCAATTTCATTAGGACCATGCAGCTTCATGTGACGTACGAGGTGGTACCGACGTCCGAATGTCTTTCCGCAGATGATGCACCAATACTGTCCATTGTTTAGCAAGTATCTTTCAAATTCCTGTTTCTCCTGCGCAGATGCTCTGCGTCTACCAGACAGTACAAGGCTTAATGGTTTATCGGAGTGGAACCGCTTAAAATGCCTAACTAAATGACTACGTCGAGTGAAAGCTTTATCTGAACAAAACTGACAATGATGAGGCTTACTCACAATTTCACCACAACCAAGATCAGCTTCTGCTGAAGTTGAGGGCCCCGTCTGATCAACGCTGTCCTGCAAGGAGGACTGCAGAGACATGTCATCATCCTGACCATTCATTATTGTTTGTTCTGCAGCTTTAACAAAAGGCTCCATCTTCATACCATCACATGAAGATGAAGGTTCAACCTTAAGCGGAATAGTAGATATACTCAATCCCGGTAGCTTTGAATGTGGAATCAATCCCTCAAGTGGTTCTGTTTTCACTACTGTGCCCCCACTAGATGTGGCACGATTAGTTAATACTGGTGATACTGACACATCAGTGCCAGGAATCACTCCTCTAGCAGACCCAAACAAAAAGTCTCTCGTATGTATCTTCTGGTGACGAACAAGATGTTCTTTACGAGTAAAATTTTTGGAGCAAATATTGCAGTTGTAAGGTTTAAGCTCATCTCGAATTTCTGGCGTAGTGAGATGGGTTCGGAGTTGATGCCGCAAGAGATGTTCCTTCCTGGCAAATCCCTGCCCACATAAATCACACACGAAGGGCCTGGTCATGTTAGAAGAAGAGTCATCATCTTGCACAACAGTGGAATTTGAAGGAGTGCCAAGATTACCAGAGACCTCTGATGCAGGCAATTCACCATTACTGCTTTGAATGGAGATATCTGGGGTGCTAGAAATGTCACCAGGGAAATAACATAAGGCATTTAAGTGGCAAAGTCGATGTCTGGACAGATGTTCCTTCCGTGTGAATGGTTTATAACAGATGTCACAATTGTAAGGTCTTCCTCCAGAATGTGATATCATATGGCGAGACAGGTGCTCTTTCCGGTTAAAGCCCTTCTGACACAATGGGCATGAAAACAATTTTCTGTCCATGTGAGTACGCTGATGGCGTTTCAATGAACTGCGCCTCGGAAATACTTTACAGCAAATGTGGCAGCTGAAAAACTTCACATTCAAGTGGGAATTGTTGGTGGTGCTAGCAGTGTGATCGTCATAATCAGATGATTTACTGTTTGAAAGATCTGCTGAGTTCTCATCACCTTCATACAGGTCCATGAACTCTGAACCTTCTCGCTCAAAACCTACAACAGAAATAAATTAAATAGATAGCAGCGCAGGATTCAAAAGGGATTTCAATACACAACTTATATCAACACATAATCTGAGTAAGATTTCAGGTTCTCACAGGGGCTGTTGCATCAGAAATTTACTGACATTTCAGAGGTTCTTGCTGCCTCCATCATCAGGGTAATCTTTACATATCGCCCTGATGATGGAGGCAGCAAGTACCTCTGAACTGTCATTAAATTTCTACCAGACAATGTGGCATGCAACAACCCAGAATACAACCATCTTAATACATAATCTAGAGTTTTTATCACTGAATGAAAGTCAGAATATCGAAATGAAGCTGATTATCAGAATAGCCATCCATGTGTTGAAGGATGTGGCTTCATGGCCTGTGTCCAGTGTCACTAGCTGGTCTCCAGAGTTTCTCTATTACAAATTTATTTGTGCCAGATATTTAAAAGCTGTTTTTACACTGAGATAAGTGTTTCGAACTGTATCACACAGTCAAATGTTTCTGAAGAAATTGTAAATAGCTGTAGCTGTATCTGTAAAAAAGTACATAAGAGCTGGTGCCAGTACCGACATATGACGCGTTTAAATATGCCAACTTTCTACTGCATAGACATATTCTGAATTATATAAAATGGTCAAGAATTCCCTTCTTAACTTTATAACCAAAAATAAAACTTGCTTTTCAAAATATGTGAACCCTAAAATAATTGTGATAATTACAAGAAAGCAATAATAAATTTGTGGGCAAAGCGTAATCGACGTCAGTGAGAAATGAACGCAGGTTCCTCTTGCAAGCGAAAATTCACATTCAAAACTTTGCATCGTGTTATTACACAGTTTCCTCCGGTAAACAGAGTGCCTACAAATTAAAACTCCAATTTCATAACTTACCTTCTAGTTTCAGTCATTTCAAACAGTTGTAAACATATTTTACAATAATGCCAATTTTTAAAGAAATACTCTGCTCAGGACACAGAAAAATAGTTACTTTAAAAGGGGTAAATTTGTGGTTCTGCACTGACAACACCCTTAACTGCAGTGAGTACTGTGGCTGTAATGCAATACGCCACTTTACTGTATGTTGCAAATTGGTACCTCAAACGCAGTAGTCTATTCTAACCTTTGATGCAACGTAGAAAGCCACATCTCATAACCCACTAAACATATTTAAATAAACATATACAAGACAACTAGGGTAGAGAAAGAGCCCTCACCTTGATTAATCCTAAAACACCTCTTGCATAGAGAGCAGGGGAAAGCGCCTTTCGAGATGATATATCGCCTGTGAGTAACACTGAACATAACCTTACTGTTTCCATTCTGTTTTGAAGAGTCTGAATTTTCCTTTCCCGGTGACAAAATCACTTTCTCATACACATCCCACATCGGCGGCAATATCTCGCGCTTCCGTCGTTGTGCCAACAAAATGTCTTTGTCTTGTTCTAGTGGACTTGCAGCACTGTGATTTGCATGGAACTCTATCTGTCCACTTGCTACCAATCTTGATGATGATCTGAAAAATCATCGATGAAGTAGCTCAGATAATAATGATGATTGGAACAGGTATAATACAATAAAATCTCTATAGATCTTTATAATAAAGCCTGAAAAGCATCTCAATGTGATAAGGTTTCCTATATATATTTAACAGCTACCCAGTTACGATCTTTATCAGAAAACTGGTGATTAAAAAATGTTTAATAATTTTTCCGAGTCACTTCACGCAGACCACAACTCTCTCCCAATTGCTTATCCCACCATTCGTGATATTTTTCCCCATCTCTTTCAAATTTTAAATGTCATCTGAATTTTGAACATTACAAATACACTATTCATCAAATATGTGATATCATACTTAGCCATAAGACAGTGGACTATACTCAAAGGCAATTTTGTCTATTAAAATTCTCAAAATATCATACCTGCTGTGATTGTCAAAATAGCTGCTGTCCACCGTAAATGTATCTTCCTTCATCAAGACATAGTCTTCGAGAGTTGGGTGACCGACGCGGGACCAATGGGATGCTACTTCTGTATTTGATTTATTGTTCAAAGTGGGTACCAGGTTGTTGGTTGTCTTAGGAATGACAGGTGTGATAACCAGATCACCAAGCCCTTTCAAAAAGGAGAACATTAAACTCTTATAGTTTAAAAATTTCCTTAATTTCTTGCTTGACTATGTAGATATATTGAAAATAAATACCAACGCAAAATTAAATTTCATGAAAATTTGTAACACATACATAGTTATCATTCTACAATATAATAAACAATTATATCACGTCACAAAACTAATTCTTCAGAACCTTCGCACCATGTAACCTCACAACTATTAAACCCAATTCAAGGCTCAGGTAAGAGTAAACAACGGAAACATTTAAAAAAAACGTAGAAGTCCAATGAATTCAATGATAAAGCTGAGCAGAGATTGAGGGTACATCAGCAAGTTGCTAAGGAGAATATTTTGACCCAAAAGGAAGCAAAAAGGGGCAGCAGAAAACTGCATAATGAGGATTTCTGTAATTTGCATGTACCATGCGCAATACTAACCTGGCTGAAAAGATTAAGTTTCCATAAGAATCTATTTTTCTAGAATTATTTGCAATATTTCAGAAATGTGTAAACATTCTCACAAGTAATTAATTAAATGTATCAGAGGAAGTCTTACAGTTTCATTTCCTTTTGAATTTCAGTTTTGTACAGGAAACATAATTTACATTGTAATATTTGAGGTTTTCACAGCGATTCATCGCCCCGATGACGGAGGCAGTATGATCTCTGAAACGTTGGTTAACATCGACCAGACTACATAGCGCAACAACCCAGAAGACAGAAATCTTCATAATTTACATTGTCCTATTCATACTCCAGCTCAAACTTTTGATTTGGAATTGTCATATTCTTCATAACCATAAGAATTCTGAAGTACAAAAGTTTCAGAAATATTGATTTAAAATATCTCAGAGTCCACTAATTTACTATCGCAGCCTCTCCTTCAGGGACTGGGGAAAGCCATGAAAAGAGTCATCAGAATGATCGATCTATGATAAAAATTTGATCCCTGAACCTCCCAACATTTTTACAAGTTTCCATTTCAAACCTACGACAATAAATAATCTTAGGAAAATAAA
>NW_019059991.1:565239-589618 GCF_000696155.1 Zootermopsis nevadensis | reverse complement strand
CAAACCTTTCAAACATTTGTATGTTACATATCATAATGCAAGTACTCAACCCTGAACACAATTACACACATTCAACACTCACCTTGACGATGCATCAACTTTTTAATTGTAGGAGAATTTGGTCTAGGAAAGATATCAAGACCACTACCCCCCATTTGTAAATGAGGCACATTATAGACACTACAAGATTCCCTGGAATTAACAGGGATACTCCCCGACTCAGATGGATTGGATGATCGACCAGAACTGCTCGGAGGCTCCACTTCTTGCAGGCAACACTACAAGAAAAAAGCGGAATGGTATCACTGCTACACATTACCCGAAAAGGCTTAATTCCTGTGACAGTAGCTCAGCTGGTCAAATGATGGCCTTTCATGGACTCCAAAAGGTTCATTACTGCATTCACAAGAACATGCGTTGATGGTACATAATCTGAGCTACTGAAAAAGCATCATTAAATAAACTATAAATAAATATGCAACTGGTTCCCGCTCTCAGTCAATTAAATAAAGTCCACATTTCACAACATATTTCATAACATATTCCCTTCAGATCCATTTTAAATTTATCTTCCCATCCATGCTTACGTCTTCCAAACGGCCTTCAGGTTTCTGACTAAAATACATAAAAACTAAAATGTATGATTTACAAACTATAACAATCTGACGTACCTCTGGTTCTAATGGGAATGCTGAAGGTTGCTGGTCCTTGAGGTTTGATTCTAAGACTATTTCTGCTTGGACGCAGGCTTGTCGGAAGCTATGATACTCATCCACCTTGCGTGCACAAGTTTTGCACACACTTTTTGGCAAGGCATCTTCCCTCTCTAACTAGATAACAAATAAAACATTTACAATCAACAAAAATTATCATGCTGTAAGTAAGGAAGGCCCATAACACTACTTTGTCAATCAGCAAACTCGGTAATATGGAATAACAGCATGAAAAACGTAGTCAGGTCAAGAAATATTATGGAATGTCAGGGCGAAAATTTCAGGTATCAAAAGCTTTATGGGCAAACTTGCAAGAATAGGGAAAAAATCATAAAAATCACTCCAATAAGCATGGTAATTACCACAAAAGTATAAAAAAAGGTGGAAATCGGAGGACATTAAACAACCAGCCATTTTATCATGGCTGCCTTTCCAAAAGTCAAGCCAACCTTCCGCATTCACTCAACTTTCACCTGTCACATCCCATTCCACAGACATTTTAAGTATAACAGAGGAAAACTATACTCTTAGGGCTAAACATGTCTTCTTTTACATTCTTCAAGAAATATGTCATAAAAAATCACAACTTAATTGAGTCCACCTATACTATTTGAAATTCCTAATAGCAATGAACAAACCATAACATAGATCTAACATTTTATAGTAAATTCTATGACAGTTCATAAAGACTGCACTTCAAGGTCTAATATTTGTGGATTTTAACCTGAACCTGAAGTTCAATATTATTGTATTGTTTGATCTGTTGGCAAAAACTGCAAAATATATCATGGAACTTTAAATCCTAGTACGATAAAATTATTTTAAAAACACATGAAAATAAAAGCACTGCGCAAAAGCAAAAGGAAGTACCTTATTGAATCACTAATTAAAGCATCCCTTCTACTGGTCAATGTTTTAACCCATTTATTTTTGAATCTATAAATCAAGATATCACAAGATATTCGTAAAAGTGGGTCACAATGTTAGAAACACATTTGAAGTACAAACAAATCAGTAGCAAGTGCACCAAAGAAGCTTCATCTATGTTGCAAAGAGCCACTCATCAAAATGACCATCACAAGTATGTGACATTATCAAGAAAGCATGTACTCAATACAAAATAAGAAAAATCTTGGAATGGAAAAAAATTGTATAAACTTAAGAAATATGATAGTGAAATTCCTTAACACAAAAGACATAACAGTTTGGAAAACTAATAAAATTCTATGTCTGAAGAATGTGAATCACTCAAAATTTTATAAACTACACTGAATACATGAGTTCAAAAATAACTATGAAGTCACTTCAGGTATTCTGGATATATTCCATTCCACTCTGATGAGTACAATATAATATACTGCTGTCTATTACAGTCCATCACTCATCAACTTGCTGGTTAATGTACCAAACATACTGTTAATTCTGTTGATTCCCCACCCACTTCACCAAAGCATTCTATTAAAAGGAATGTTAGGATTATCTTGGAAGAACAGGTTGATAAAATGGAAGGAGTACAGTATTATCTCAGGATCTGTGTAATGACAAGCTTTGATATTGGCTGTGCTGATCCTTTGAGTTCTAAGGACACTGTATTTTGTTAGGTTAGATTAAGCTCAGATCAGTTTCTCTTTTATCATATACTGATATTTATAGCTTTATCTCTTGTGGTGTTGTGGGAATTAACACCACACTATACATTTTACCAATAAATTAACAAAGCTTTTTCATTAGAACAAGTAATTACTGATTCCTTGCATAAAAGCTGAACTTTCACGAATACATTGCAATAACTTAATTTCTCCACACATAACCAACATTTTTTTCATCTGACCTTCTAAAACAGTACCAATATTGGAACACTTAAACGTTACTCCAGTTCCACATAAGAACAACACTCCCAATACTGTATTACAATTCAATGCTAATTCCACCGAGTCTTCACTCCTCACACCGAATAAATCACTGATATGAATTTTAAAACACTAACTTAGCCCAGTTCAAATGTAATTCGTACAAGGGTCGTCACGCCCAAACTAGGCCTCTACGGGCTCTCAATTTCGAATGGAAAATAAGTACATTGACTCAAATTTTGCAGTCAAATAAAATTGAGAGGAAAATAAATTAAAGTTTCATGGTTACTTACTGAGACTGGAAGACATTCCTTAATTTTGCTAGCTAAATTTTGACATTCACCCTCCGGACCAAAAATTTGTATGTGACCTTCTTCCGTTGATGTGCACAATCGACATTGCATATCAAATTCTCTCTCTCTCATTTTAGACATTGCAAATTACCCATTAATAAAACTTAATGCAAGTGAAAATAAGATAATCCGTTTCTGAATAATGCAAATACAATAAACATTCAGCGTGAAAATGGGCGTAACTGAAAGCGAATGTACATTGCAACGTAAACAAGCACAATTTATGACGCCATCTTGAAGTTTACCGAGCTGAACATCGATAAGCGTAGGGTATACTCCGGAAAAAATATCGATATTATGCTATCTAAGGGGGAAATGAGGGTAACTGCGCATTAATTTCAAATCTTTCCCCTGTAAAGTATTTCAAATATTGGGGAAAAGTTAAGATACTTATCATTAGATTGCAATTAATAATATGTCACAGATAAATAAAAAGTACGATCAACAAGTGTCAGGAATGAAAATGCGGAAACAAAATCAATTTCACCGAAACTCATACTGCCACGGCAAAAGTCGAAATGGGTTTGTAAACATACAGCGGTGTGTTCCATTGACAATTGTAGCTCATTATTTCGTTCTTACCTCACGATGGATCATTGTCTTAGTTCAGCCTCTGACGAAATCTGCAATCTTTGGGCAGACGGCATCAATCTATAGACACCTCTAATTGGTTCCTATCATGAAGCAGATGAATCAACTTTGTACCACCTTTCCCTCTTTCAAAAGTGGTTCTCTGTTTAGGTCTGGCCGTAGATGACAATGATCTTGTATACAGATGTTCCAGGACCATATGCCATAACTTCAGGAAGTCATTCTTGAGGCCATTAATTCACATACCCTGGACTTGGGAGTATTGTTGACTTTCACTGCTCTTGTAAATATTTTAAACGCGCCCCCCCCCCCCCTTCAACTTTGATACACACCCTGATTCACAACAGAATGTGAAAAGTGTCTTATTCTCAGATGCATCTGGCCAGATCTGAAATCGATTAAATAAGCCCCCATGCATGTCAACCTTGCAACAAAGACTTCGTGCACCACCACACATGCAAGTCAAGAGATGCATAGTTCAAGCATGTCACAAATATACAGTGTCTTCATTAATAAACCAGAATACAACTGTCACTTCACCACCAAGCATGTATACATATATTAATCTATGCCCTTTAAGTATGTTGGTATTTGAAAACAAAACATAATGCACGTTGAGTAAAACAATCAATGATGATGTATATGTTTATTATGAAGTCTGTTTATGAAAGATAAGATACTGCCTTTTTATAACTATAATGTCTAAATATAGTTGCATATAAAATTTCACTACACACACCTGAAACCTTCTGGAAGCACAACAGTTGCAGAACACTGCTTCAGAGTATGCCTTTCCAACCATGGTATTTTCTTTCTTGTTTTTTCCCATGTACCTCTGCCTCCAAAAAGAAAGACAAGTGTATTAGCATTGTAAGTAGAAGTGTGATGAGAGAAAATATAATACATACTTCATTAAAAGGGTACATACATATGTTTATCAGAGTCCAGAACATTTGTAAATTTTGCTCTTCACAGTCACCTGAGAACTGTATGCCTCATCAACATGGGGGTGTGCCTGCAAACCTTGAACTTTCACCATCCCTTTTTGGAATGATAATCTATTCTGAAAAATTAGAATACAGAAAAATCTAACTCTCAAGTTACACGGGGGTATAAAATTCGAATCCCTCTTACAGGGAGATATGTAAGTTAAGAAGACTGATTTGAAGACCATGAAAAGTGAATGTCAAATGTAAGAAGACATAAAATTGTAAAACATTGATCAGGTTCATTATTTCACTATAAATAGTATATAAAATTAGGGATATATGACTGGTATTCTTAAACTTGAGTCCACTCAGACATGCCTACTTTTTATAAACTCATTTGCAGAGCCATTTTCTGATTCTTTTCCAGACGACAAGTGTCTTACAACTGAAAATCATGAGCGGAATGTGTAATTTCTCTTTTTCTTAGGGGAAAAAAAAGGTAGTGTTGAGTTAACTTAAAAAATAAACAGTGGCATGTCATAAGCAAATGTGCCATCTTTTTCTTTTCATCAGTCTGTCCTAAGCATCTTTTAGGGTGTTTGTGTCTTAATGCTGGAACCACATAAGGTACAAAGACAAGAATAATGCAGATATACACCTTACTGCACAATAACGTTACAGTACTCTGACCACATTTTATTTTTCCACTTCTGCTGCTTTCATTGATGATTACTGAATTAAATTAATGTTATGATTTTTTTCACTTCTTCAGTCTTACACAACTGTTACATACTTCTGATATATTACTGTAAAGTGAAAAATATGTACAAAACAAATACAAATCTGAAGAAGGTACTTCAGGGACAAATACGTCATTGCAACAAGCGTAAAATTGTTATAACAGATCAGAATGAAATTAAATACATATAATTTAACTGCAGTACCCATGTTGGCTATCTCTGAAATTCAGAACTATATATTTTTGTATAAAATATGTGACAAGTTCTAGAAACACTGTTCTAATTCAAAATCAAATTTACTATCACATTACAATTGATGTTGCTGTTATTGTTATAATTATTGCAGTCATCATCACAATTATAACACATCACATGCATTACCTTTTCATAATCATCAAGTTTTATTAACTTTCACCACTGAGGAACTAGAAATTCTGACTGATATACACATTATAAATAGCAGCTATACTTTTTGAGGTTATAAGAAAACCATGTTCCTTTAACTCACCAGCAGAGAGCAGTGTGTGATATGAAATGCTTAATATGTAAGCTGCATGAATAGCTTAAGACGTCTGGCTGCAATGGATAACTCAAGCCGGGCATCACAGCATGAAAGTTCTTACAGAGCAGAAGGAACAGGGACTTACAAGAAGTAAATGTAACAGAGCGAAACTCTTAGGTCAATGCTACTGATACAGCATCTGAGCTATATTCTACTTTAACCTCATTAGATCTACATATACAAAAACAAAAAGTACATTATTTTATTTCAATTTTGTGATCTCTGAACATATTGTAATGTAGATAAGGATTTTTTTTCAAAACACTTTATAATGTGGGAATTTTCTGCATATAAACAACTTCATTCTCTACTCTGCTCAAATGTTTTGTACTCTATAACACCTGAATTTTTAATTTCCACCCATTGTAGAGTTTGTATGTCAACTGAAAAGTCTGAATCTGAGTCTGTAACTTCTACTTCTGTAGCCACAAAATTTTAACTCTATGAGCTAGCTTGGCACAATATATTTAGCGCACAATTTTAAATTTGAGTAAATTTTGAATAACACAGGAAGTGGTTAAACTATGTGCATATGTCATAATATACATCCATATATAACAATAAGATTATCTATAAATTTCTAAATTAGCACCACATTCTTTTTTCCTCTAGAATTACACACAAATTATGTAAGGTGTAGCACCTTAACACATTCGCTAACACCAGGAGCTGATGTATTTTTAAAGATTACTGTTGGCTGCAATGAACCTGAGAGTAGTTGTACTACTATATTTTAATTTTCTTCAAAGGAACCATAAAAATTATCCATTATGCACATGTGCATCAATAGCACTGAAAAAAATGGGATTTCAGTCTAACTGAGGAAGCCAATCACTGCTAAAGTGGCATTACGCACTGTGTTAGAGTAACAAGTACCTTCAAATTCTCCAAAATTTAGTCACAATAAAAAATAGTGTCTTCATTGTTAAAAAAGTTCAAAATTTCTGGGCAAGCTGTGGTAGTTTTGGTTGCAATGGACCTACAGCTGAGTTACAGGAACCATAAATTTTATCTCCTATGATTTCTAGACCTATAAAGACACTGCAGTTAAAACCAAATTTACACACAGAACTTAATCCTGAATTTGAGTACCAATGTAATAAGAAAAAAATTAACAACAGTACTGACCAAATCAGACAGGAAGGCCACTCAGATTACAATGATGCACATACGCACCACTAGAACCTGGTGCAGGAACTGCATAACATACACGTGCATCAAGTGACATTGAAAGAGTTTAACAATAGATCAACCTTGTTTCTTAAACACAGAGACAATGAAAGTTAAAAATCTAGTGTTAGTTAAGTGAAACCAAACAGTTCTGTCAGATATCAGCTTTGTACAGACCATCAGATTAACAATATTTAATTTATCTACACATTATGAAGATAAGTTCAAGGGTCCAATGTTTCAGGATGGTGATTTTTAATATGATTTGCACACTGAGCTGACTGCCTGAATCCTTTGCCACACACTTGGCATAAGAATGGAAGTTCACCGGTATGAATTCTTCTATGCCTTATAACATCACTACTCTTTGTAAACCCTCGTCCACATACGTCACAATTGAATGGCTTCTCCCCTGTATGAGAACGTCTATGAACATTCAAGTGACTACTTTGGGCATAAGCTTCCCCACACACTTCACACACAAACGGACGCTCGCCTGTATGCTTTCGAATGTGCTTCTTCAGGTCCCCTCGTCCATAAAATGCAAGACTGCACTCTGGGCACGGGAAAGGCTTATACGCTCCATGTGTCTTTGTGTGCTGCTTCAGGGAAGCTCTTTGAGCAAATGCCCTTCCACATTCTGAACATGGGTATGGTTTCATACCAGAATGTATATTGAGGTGGTCACGCAGCAAACACCTAAACGCAAAACGGCGTCCACAAATATCACAGACATAATTTTTCTCCTGAAGTTGCATTCTGAACTTTGCAGCTAAAGCTCCACCATCAGCTAGATGAACAAACATTCTGTGAGTTTTCAATGAATCTGATCTTTTGAATGACTTGCCACATAATTCGCAAATAAAAGCTTGTGGAGTTTCCATCTTCTTCTTGTATTTCTTCTGTTCGGCTGATACGGCAACACTTGCATTTTCTGGCTTGGAATGAATCTTCATGTGAGTCATAAAATTATGAAACTCGTAAGCTACCTTACCACATTTCTGACACTCAAACATCCCGTCAGATTTTCGTCTATGCATCTCGTTTCTGTGGCGAACAACATCTCTTCTATAGTCAAACACAGCTTGACAAATTTTACAAACAAATGGCGTCTTCAACCCATGCCGTTTTATTTTATGTAGGCGCATGTTACCTTTAGAACTTAAAGTTTTTCCACAGACATCACACTGGTGAGGGCGTGATTTTGGTCGGACTTTACCCTTACAATTGCTTTCACCTACGCTGCTTTTATTCTGGTGAGATCTACAAGCACCTTCACTATCCATTTCTGCATACCTAACATGCTGAACTTCATTACAAATACCAACATGCACATTTTCAATGTTAGATTTATTATTGATTATTATGTCACTATTTCCTCTTTGTTCAGAATTTTCTTCTTCTCTTCTAGCTATGTTATCATTAGGAAACCTTGGCTCACCCTCACATGTCACTGGAAAATCTTCTTGGAGTTCAATTTTCACTGGAATACTTGCGAAGGCTGACTCACAAAAATCCATGAAATCTTCATCCACTTCTTGTTTGATCTAAGGATGATAAATTGAGAATCCAAGGCAAGACAGAAAGAGAATGGGGGGGGGGGAAGGAAAAAGTAAGAAAATACACTGTTAAAATATACACACAGCACTTATTTTATTTCTGGGTACGTTCAAGGATGTCCAATGACGCACAGCCCGCTATGAACATGTCCAGTTCATTTTGCAGCTTCTTTCTGCAATACATGGGACCTACTGCACGCCAAAAGAGAGGTGTAAAATTTGCTTCTCAACCTTTAAACACAAAATTTAAATTTAAATGCCAACACAAATATTTTACATCTTCAATTCTTTTAAAACTTCAAAGACAGTATCGAATATAATACCTCAAAAGTATTAATAATTTTGTAATTTTGCCTTCAGTATTTCAATAAATTTTGAACAGCTGAAAATTCCCCAAGTAACACACTACAATCTTAATTCACCTGAATTTGAGAAAGATTCAAAATTTTTTAGTTATTTCTTTAAATTGTGCAAAAAAAAAAACAAATATTTAAATTTACATAATATTTATTATTGTATTCTCAATACACAAATCTGCAGAAAAGCAGAATATATTATTTGTAATGCCTGAGACTAAGCACTAAAGTTCACAGAATACTTATGCCAGGAAAACTCTCAATTTTGCACCAAAACATTAAGTTCTGAAAAAGAAAACCAGCAGTTTTTTATGAATATAAACTGCAATTTGAATCAATCCACTGTTCTTTCATGACTACAAGGGAAACTGTTTCTGGCAACTACTGAATCGGAATGAAATACTAATTGAAAAATAACTACTGACGAGGACATTCAATCATTCCTTTTCTAAAAAAACAATAAAACTGAACAATATTCCATTAAAAATGTGTACACATTTATAATTTCAATACTATTATTATAAATGTCTACCAATAACAGATGAACGTCACAGTAAACTTAGTGCCTTCCAGATAACAAGTGAAGGTCCATTTAGAAATTTCACTGGAAGTTTTATATATCCACATTTACGAAAACCACCTCTTGAAATTAGAAGTCTGTATATGTACATACACACATATTTTTGGAAATTATAATATAAACATTATTCCAAATTGTATAGCGAATATGCCAAAAGCGTGGAAGAGCATTTGCAGGTGCACTTAATCTATGGTGGTCCAACTGTTCACAGGGCCTCTGTACATTAAAGATGACAAAATTTATAATGAAACTCATAGTGAACACTCGTTTAAGTTCATTTACTGATGGATATGAGTTGGCCCCAAGGGAATTCAGTCAGTCCGATACTCTGCATGAGAAAACATGATAACAAATACAAGAGAGCCAAGAAAAAGGAAAGACAGTTGCTCTCACATATCAACTAACTGGATAACAACATGCAACTGTTAATTTTTATTATTTTACTGCTATTTCATATTTAAGTTTCACGCTCTTTAACAACTTACAATCATGTCCTGTGGTCGTTTTAATTCTCCAAGAGCGTTATTCCTCCTTACATATTTTATCAAAAGCATGTTATGAGTCAGCCAATATTCTTGAGCAGTATTTCACATTTTTAACCTGCAGCACACTCGAACTTGTCAAAGACACATGACGGCATACAGTCAGCGACACGTTCCGGCCACACTTTACCCCGGGAAAGGAGTGCAAATGTCAAATTTCTTACAAAAAAAACTGTCACACACACCTGTAACTTTGTTACAGCATGCGAGTGTGCCACGATATACCAGTAGCAGAAAACTGTTCTAGACTGACATGCAGCTGTACAGCTGCTGGTGTTACAAAGCCAAGAAACAAGTAAGTGTGGAAAATATATTCTGAAATCTGCCAGTGCGGAGAACAGTTTCGAAGTGCACTTTTATAATTTTGCCTTCTTCGGAGGTGTCAGTATTCTTTTTACTGCGTGTACAAATTAAATGTTGACAGTGAAGATACTACACTACACAGTAAAGTTGTAAATTCTATCACTCACATAATGGAAGATGCAACACATGACTAGATCTTTAAATATGCCTTGCCGTATCTCAGATAAAACGGAGACAGACAACATATACAGCATTCAGCTTTTAAAAAAACCCTTGCAAACAACTGTAAATTATAACAAACACTATAAATTTTTAAAAAATGAAACTGGTTTACACAACTAACAATATCTTTGTATCATGTACTAGAAAAGTCAGCCTTTTTACATGAAGTTACGCCTCCTCAAAACACCTGAAATATCTCATTCTGTTTTCATGAAATTAAAAGGAACAGGAATGGAGAGTTTTATTTATTTTGGTTCTCACTTACATGTAATATTAACCATGTCCCACTCAGAACTTAAATCTTTTACTGCAAAGTAAAAAATACCAAAATATTATAATTTTAAGAAATTTGGTTCAACAAAATCAAATTTTCCCTAATAATATTAACCATATTACCCATATATCCATTCAACCAAAATGTACTTTATTTTAAAAGTACAATTTTTATTTTAAAACACAAATACAAATAAATACTATCAACATATTTGCTCATTCATAGTAACGTTCTGACTGAATTCTTCAATTCTCCATGTTCAATTAAAGGGGGCCACGGTAAACGGATTTTACTACATTTGTCTCGTGTCCCTTTAATGCCAGTTAGAAAGACTGTAAAATTAGGTACAAAATGTGTACCATAATATCAGTAGTACTCTTTATGAATATGGGTCTAGAGACTGGAGTTCAATGTATGTGGTAGGATTTACCCATTCTGTGCCCAACCTATCTCCACCTGTGGGAACACTTAGAGGGTCGTTAACATTTTGGTCGCACCTCAGATCAGTCCGCTCCGCCAAATCCATCTGCAATAAACAGTACAGGAATAAGAGCACGATATCCATAAAATGTGGCTGACCACGTCTGTCTGCACAATTGAAATGAAGAACAGCTGGACGAATACAGATAAAATTTGGTATCAATGTTATGCTACTGGGAACTAAGCTAAAAATCATACTTTTCAATTTCCTACAATTAGTAATACCAACATGGCAGATAAACAATCTTTTGAGGTGGAAGAAACACTTGAAACAGGGTCATACAATGATGTAAGGTTACAGATTTTCAGAAAATACAAAATTTGGTGAAAGTAATTCTTTGTATAATGTAAAATAACAACAACACGGCAGCTGCATGAAAAAAAAAATCCATTAACATTCAAACGTGTGTCCCACACTTAAAGGGTACAGAACATTACCGCAGAGTTAACACACCTTATAATGTATGAAGTAACAAATTATATATTAATTACTACTCCCTGCTTAAATCTTTAAAGTCCAGTGGTAATTATACTTACCACCTGATTCAGTAATCAATAAATATCCATTTCTGCCCACAGAATGTGTTTACAGGTTTTGAACAATGACTATTTCCCTAACAGTGTTAACCAACTGGTCTTCATGATTAAGAATTGTTGTTTCTATCTTAGATATGGACTTAATTTTTAAATAATATTAAAATAAGCATTGGTTTCAAAGAGTTAAATTATTCCTTAAAAGGTACTAACTGCTTAACAAACACCATGAAACAGAGACTGTGTTAAGAAGCTAACAGTCACTCAACTGGTCAAAAGATTCTCTACCCTAAGGTTCATTATTGCATTCATAGCAGCCTACCGCTGGTCCACATCCTAAGTCATGAATCTTTCCACTCTTTGTTTTTATGACTTACAAAATGGGCGAGACCTATCCTTGACGCTGCTGCAGTGCACATGCTTGTAAAACCTTGCTTCTTGCCTAACATCTTCGCCCTCCTCTCCCTTGCCTTCTGAGCTTCCAGGGACCTGCGTATTGCCTTTTCTGCCTCTGACTCTTTTGCTCTTCTCTCTCGTTTCAAGACAGCATCTCTGTGCCTTTGCTGAGCTATTTGTTCAGGTGTTAAACGAGCTCTTCGTTCTCGAGCGCGCTGCGCGTCTCTCATCCGACGAGCTAGAAACAAATTACAAGTTTATACAGAAACAGAAGTCTTCTTATTAACCACGTTCTCAGCTTGCAGCCACAGATGATCTGTAAGAACGCCAACAGTCTTCATGTTTATAAGACGGGCACTTCAATCGCCTCTCCCAGTTTGAAGGGAAAGGAGGCCTAACTCAAAATCTAGATAATGATTTTTGGACTGCGGAACATTTCTCTGTGCTCTGGCACGTAGGAGTTTACATGTGATCAGATTTCTGTTTCATTAATTCCACAATTCCAATAAATGCCCTTCAGACATTTCATATGAGTATATTACCACAGCCAACAATGTTAAGTTTTACAATGTCAAGTGCTAAAATCTGCAACCTACATTTCACCGGATCCCCGCATTTCATAAATCCATCACAGTTTTAAAAATCATTACAACCACATGTATTAACAAATCACATCAATTAATAAATTTCTAATATATTCGCTTCTTTTTGGTGACAGTTAACAATCACCAGTGTCACTCCAGACCATCCAACCACGACAATAAATTTTGGACATTCACCTTGCTATTCAACAGCTATTTCTAATATCAAATACGGATTCTCAAATGATTTAACTACTACTGCAATTAAAAATTATAATTAACAACCATACCATTCAAATTTTGTACATCTCTGTATATGCCAAACATACACTGTACATATTTTTACAAACTGCCAAGTGCACTTTCAATTACAATAAGGAATATTGTTATTCATTAATATTTTATCCACTGTATAAGAGAAATATTGTAAATTACAACTTACATAAACAGATATGACTACAATTTATTTTGCTCTTCTACCTGCAATCTCTTCAGGAGACTGATTCGCTCTCCTCTCCCTAGCTTTCTGAGCTTCTAAGAGTCGTTGCCTTTTCTTCATATCCTCCAATTTCTCACCGTCCAGCTGTGAGTCTTCTGGTAGCACCTTCTTTGTCCTAGGCATTGGCTCAAGCTACTTTTTTCTCCTCATTGTACTACAATACACTGCAACATAAACACAAATGAGAAGGTTCGTGTTGCAGGAACCTGTATTCAAGAGGGATGCAGCTTGAATCTCAGATGGGTTACTGCAGGAACCTGTATTCAAGAGGGATGCAGTTTGAATCTCAGCTGGGTTACTAGTTATTGTAACTAATTTTCCTGTCCCTGAAGGCGAATTCTAAAATAATACCTTCAAATAGACTACGATAATTGCGTATAAAATTCTTACCTAATCATCATTCATCATCAGTTTTCAGTCTTATCTTATATATCCTCTGCAAGTAAGTTAAAAACACTAAATATCCTCAAAATCAACTGAGAAAAATGCTTGCATTATTAAGCACAAAGCTTTTGATCTCTGTATTATGCAAGGGTTAAATACAGTCTATCATGAATAAGAAATTAACAAGAAATTCTGTATATTTAATAGTATACAACACACCACACTGTCATGAATGATGGAATGAAATATAGTAAGAATTCTGGATAGATCTCCCAGCGCTGCTCTGTCATCACAGAAATCATATGAAGATGGTGAGCCATGAACTCGTGTCTACTTTGTTTGTGGTACACACACGGGCCACATGACCACTTTAAAGCCACATGCCTGCCACATTCTTATGATATAATTTTCCACGGAAAAATGGAGTTTATGGTTGTTGATGTAAAGGAAGTTCCAAGTGTAACCTAGGAACAGCCTGGGTGTAGGTAATACTCTCAGCTTGACATGAATTTTCAAGACACCAAGTTGGAATCCTGGCAACATTACAGACTATTCTGATGTTTTTCATGGTCTTTCTCAGTCTCTCCAGTTAAATAATACAATAGTTCCTTCAAATATGGCATGGAAACAGTCTAATCCTTCATGACAGAATATTTATTCGGACTGGACAGTGATACATTCCACACAAACATGTAAGTTTGCTGTGCTCAAAACATGATCTTACCAGACCTCGGATTCTTGCCATCTAGACCTTGTATCGAAGTGCTGAGGATTGACAATTCAGACATTTCATTTACCTCCTGTAATGGGAAATAATTAAAACAAATAACAATATTAAATAAATAAATAATAACAGTAATTAAATACTAAATATTCAAATATGCACTAATCCAATAATAAAATTAATCATCTTGACTTAACCTTACTATTACATTCAGAAAATATATACTGCTAAACATCATTTTGCATGGATTCATCCTAATAACAACATTGATATCTTAATATTACTCAATCTGTAGTGTCATACCAAAAGGGAGAAAATAAACAGAAAATCAGACAGAATTTAAAGAGGCAAATTAACAAATAACAGAATAAGATGTCACAGAAACATTTCTAAAATCCCAAAGGTAGTTTTGAACATGAAATTACACCAAAAAGTTGGTAACTGGATCGTCTGTGCTATGCCACGACCAAGTTACTGCACTTATTCATTTACGTAGCTACAGAACTTCTGATTGGCATTTAATCAGAAACCTATATCGCATTAAATTGGCTGGTTCACTGACTGAAGTTGAGTTTCTGTACAGTAAATGTGACGAAGAGCACGAACGTCTTTGCAAAAATTAAAAATCATAACTCAGATCCGCATTTTCCGAAGCAAGAACGTGAACAGATTAACTATAACTAAATTTTTCATCAGAGGTCCAAGTATTAAAATGTCAATTATAACGTAGTAAGAGGAAAAAATAAGCAAACGTTGACTTTTCTTTGTTTACATAGTTGAATCTACTTATATCTGCGTATATAATTAGGAATACGTAAACTTCAACAGTACCTTTTAACCTACGATACAAATTCTGCTTATGCAATACTCCTCCGCTCATCCATTCCTACCAAGCACTGGCAAACATTATGAAACTATTAGTCCACATATTTATTTTTTCACAGATTCCTTCTTGTGCATTAGCTACCCACTTTGAAATATTAAAACATTAAAATATAAACTAGATTATTTTCTTCACATTGATCATCACCACATACCGTCCAACACACGAATGTGTCGAAACAAGGCATACAAAAATAAATATATATTATATAATGTGAAGTGGGCACAAACGTACATGCTTCGTTGTCTTCAATCAACGATATTTTACAGGTTATGATGGGGTACCTACCTCACAATGAATTAACACCGTTCACATCGCATACTAGTAATAACATGCACCTCATGCTATTTTTGACGTAAGACCCGTCATCTATGTATCATTGGGACAATCACAACCATAGTGGCACTGTTATAGCAGAGACCGATCGGTAACACAGAAACCTACTACTCAAATTTTTAAATTATGGTAATTTAAAAAATATTCCAAACACACTTCACATTCTGCATATTTTAATTTCTGATGTGTGGCAGTACGTATACCTAATTCCACTGAAATCGAATAAGATTAAAAACTGCATTTCAGTGTATTGAAGTAATATGGAATGACTCCATGCCTGATCGGGCATTTCCATTGTTCTGTCAGGGTTAATGTCCTCCCACTGCTTTAACCACTTTTATTGGGGAGTCTTTGTAATCAATCCTCCTTCTATTGTACTGATTTCCTTCTTTGCTTTTCTCAGTATGACTTGTTTTTTTTATATATATATATTTTTTTTAAATCTGCCACGTACAGTCTGTGATCACTATCAAAACTGACACTAGGTATAACCATAATATCCCTTAACATTTTTAATTCCTTTGTAAGAGTAATGCAATCTCTTTAATAATATCACCATATTTTAATTCAAGAAAATGCTCCACTAATTACCAACAACTTTATTAAAATACTTTGTAGCTGAAATTTTACATATATAAAATTAGGAAATTTTAAAAATAACATGCACCTCATTTTCAAACATAAAATTTAAGGGTTAATACAAGTGTTAAAACATAATGCTTTCTTATACATGCCTCATAATTCACAAAAACAAGAACACCATTAAGACATCACTGCAAAGTTCATAAAATTTGGGACAACGAGGACAATCTGTCTGTTGACTTTATCAAAAAATATACCAAAATAAACTACAGATTTTAATGAAAATTAAATACTGCATCCAAAGAGCATAACATATGCATTTCTTCTCCTTCATGATAATGCTCGGCCTCACACGAACCCATGCACGCATACATACCTTAGTCAATCACAGTGACGAAACGTACCATTACTCCTCATAAAGCACACAACCCAAATCTTGCAACATTTCATTAGCCCACTAAAAATAGATTACATGGGAAACAATTTAAAGATGACAACACAATGATCACGTCTGTAATTGGTTCTGATGCTGTAACAACACATTTACTACATACACAATGCTAATGTATGCACTTATATCACAATATTAATCTAGAATCATTCAGTGTTCAAAATGTATTTTTAAAAAATTAAAAAGCATTTAAAAAATACAGTATAACCTGTTAATTGATATGTTCCAGAAGTTTAATCTTACTGTAATAAATCTAGCAGCCATTTTGGAGATAGATCCTAAAGAAAGTTGTTTTTTTTCCAGTGCTGATAGTATCAAATCTCATACATCCAATAGTACATCTGGAGAGACAAATGGACAGATAGATATTTTTCTGGGGGGGAATGCACTTGGAAACAATTTTTCTGATAAAACAAAGCCTGGCCTGATTTTGCAGACACTTATGGGAAACAAATTAAAATCGAATTATTAATATCTTACTTACCCTCAACATTCACAGAGTATGTAAGACCTGCTGGTAATATAGCAACGTTAATCTTTAGAAATAATTCCATAAGCTTTACTGAAATTGTAAGAGTAGTTTTTTTCTACAATATTAAGTGTTCTTATAATCTGATCATTTTCATCAATCGGTTTAAGTTCTGACAGGGTAGTCTTTAAGACTTTCAATACCAATGAAAAATCACACAGCAAATTATAATCTTCACCTTGCTTCAGACCATTATCATCTTGGATTGCAGTGAGTATGCCATGGTTGTAGAAATCCCACGCATATCCATTGTATGTTCTGTGGAGTTCAACAATGGGCACCACCTTCACATCTGTAAAAACCTGTCACAACCATATATAAAAAATTTCAGAAAAATTTAACAAAGATGTAGATAAGTAACCTTAAAATATCCAACAACTTTCTATCAATTTTATGATTTATTTAACAATGATGTCAGTACTATAGTACAGAATGGTAGAATGATTGCAAGGGATATCAAAAGAAGTGGTTATGGTCTAATTTAAGGTACTATCCTGACATCCGCTTGGAGGAAATGAAGAAAACCATAAAAAAAACCTGTCTCTTGGCCAAGATTTAACCTCAGACCTCTCAAAAATGTCCCACTTAATGGTACCTGCACCTTGTCGTGGTGGTGGGGCTTGAGTACCTCAGTGATCCCAAGAGTTATGCTGGCGGTAGCAGAGCTACTGGCAGGGCCTCCCTAGCCAGATTCGTCGAGGGGGAGAGGTCAGACTAAGACAGGTACCCTAGTCCTCCAGGTTGGGGGTTGCACCGTAAAAAGGAAGATGTTTCGAAATCTCAATCGAAGCCTCGGACAGACTGGACCTAACAATAGGACCGAATGGAAGAGGAGAATTGAGGAGGCCATGGACAGAATACGGACCAGAGAACCATAGAAGAAGACCTCTCAAAAATGAGTACTAACCACATTACCATGTCACTTTGTTACGACAAAATTCTAATTTCAGACGGGATTATTTACACACACACACACACACACAAAGAGAGAGAGAGAGAGAGAGAAGGGGTTGGGAAGTTTAAAAATCAAATTCAGAAAGAAATTGATCTAATTTCAAACAGTGTTTTCTTCAGTCTCAAACTTAAGAGATCTTTCAGAGAGCTATTTTTGCTTTTGCTTTTGCAGTAGCATGCAAACTAACTTATCCATCACAGCTGTAGCGATTGGCTAAACCAGCATGAATCAACTTGTAAACAAAATTTGTTTCTCCCTCTTCCTGCATATTTCTAGTTCTATATGCAACATCATTATCTTAACTCCTCTGACTATCCACTCATCTCACTATAAATCTTGCCATATCATCTGGTTGTATTGCAATATCTTGAAATTCTGGGGCATACAAACATAAGAGACTGAATAGTTTTCTATCTTAAAGTTAAATCCTAATTTTCATAAACATACAACATTAATTCTTGGACATTCACAACCTTATCTCTATTCAGAATATGACTTGGTACAGATTCAGAAGTGACCAAGGCAAAATAAGTCCTGTGAATTTGCCAAAATCTACAAACTTACATAAATTTATATACAAAACTTCAATAGAAGATGGCTGCCTTCTGGGTTACTGCACCATGTAGTCTGGTAAAAGTCTACTGATGTTTCAGAGATCCATCGCTCTGACGATGGAGGCAGCAAGGACCTCTGAAACATCGGTAAACTTCTACCAGACTACACAGTGCAACAACCCAGATGACAGCCATCTTCAGACTCACCACCATGAAAACCTCAAATCCCATAAAACTTCCATACCTGGTGGCGAATGTTAGAGATCATGTTATGATGTGAATACAGTCCCTCATCTGTATGGCCTGACAGTGCAGCAAATGCAGAACAAATTGTTCTAGGCTCACAGTTCTCTACTATCCACCTCTCAAGATTCATGGGACCTGTGACGGATAAGGAATGAAAACCAGCTTAAAAGGCAGCAACTCCAGAAATACAAAATGTGATTACAACAAAATGTCCATGGTATCTAAAGACAAATAGCACATATGGGCTCACTCACATAGCACGCTGAGCTTGGAAAATAAGAGAGACTGGAAAAACAACATACACTACAGAAGCATTCATTCTGCACCCTAATGAGTGGTGTGTCTAGCCAAATGTTCGTTTTTAGCAGCCAGCCAAACAATTCACTTGCACAACAGTCTAAATCAGTTAAATTGAAAATATGGAAAGTTTCTGCTGAATGAGACTGTTCCTTTATGTATAAATTCAATATTTTCCAAGTAGTTTAAAAAAAATCTTGGGTTATGTAACAGAGTACACAATCTGAATCTGAAAAAATCAGGTACGATTGCACAAGACATACATATTACCATCCCAGCATTTATGTAATACTTCACATTACCTTCTTCGAGTCTATAAATATAAAATGAAAGTTATATCATTACCTTTCATCATGTAACACCGTTACATACAATAATATTTATTTTAGTGAAGTTCTCGTCTTAGCTTAACACCAAGAAGCATTCACCAGGGTTCATGAACCTTTGGAAATTTGTATTTCGCTTAACTGGAGTACAAGTCAACTCTATGGTACCCAGTGATAACTACATGTACCATCTGCTTCACCATTCTGGAACTTTTCATTTTGCCCATGAAGTATATTTGTCAATTTCATAACATTCTCACAGAAAATTGTGATTATTTCCCTAAACAACATTTACCAACTGATCTTTGTACTGAAGATGTTTTGCATTAGGAATTTAATATTTAAATATAATACACATAAGCTTTGTTGTCTGTGTCTGAACTCATACTGAAGCATATCCAAAATCCATCTTCAACTTAAAATAATTCATCTAAAGGATCATGAAATTTTCCTTAACATTCATGCATAGTGCTTATTTTGTGCACCCAAAAGGTCTCTTCTGAGTCACTATAAGACATCACAAAATATTATCCATTCAGGAAAGAATATGCAACATCCTTCTCTTAAAACCAAAACTGTCAGTCTGGTCAACGTGCAGTGTTGGCCCCGTTCAGTTTAATTGTACCAGGCTCAGCTAAGCATGCAATGTGAATGAGTGTACTATGGTTATATAAAATCTTAGCTTCAACATCAACTGAACGCAATCAAATTTTATTGGATAATAAGCTGTGTAAATACATCCATTGTTTTCAGAGGCAATCTCAGTGTAAAAATATGCGATTCAGATTAAATGACAAAAATTGATATAAACTGCTAAGTCAACTTATGAGACCAAAAATAGAGTCACACAAAGTACAATAAAATGATATCACAAATGTTACATATTAAAAAATGTTGTTACCTTCTGTATATGGTTTAAAAGACTCTTTTGTCTCAATACGAACTCCTGACACTGGAAGGGTATCGTCATCTCCCATTCTCTTGGCACAATCTTTTGCCACAAACCTGAAGTAATTGTCATATATATACATGACTTCCTCATTGTACATTTCCAACGCCTGCAGCACACACAGAACCAACATTAACAAGGTGAAGCAAAAATGAATTTGTGGCAGTACAGCAAACTATGTTTTACATACACCAGAAATTAACCAGCAAGATAAAGAATCAAAGGAAAGTTAAGAATAATGGAAGTTACTGGCTGCTTATAACTAGTCACTGGAGGTTAAATGTCATTAAAATAAATATTAAAAGGTCTTCACAGCGCTCAGTGTTCTGATATCCATGAAGAAAAATTAACTATTATTATCAATACAACAGTAAAAGAGCTAAATTTGGATCTGTGGTACGTCGTCGGTCCTTCCACGCAACAAACAGTACTTACATCTTTCTCAAGTAAAGGATTTTATGCAACTCTGTAGCTACCAATTCAAAATAAAATAAGTTTGCATTAATGAAAACTTTCAATTTAAAAAAATACACTATTCTTTGTTCCTTATTTAGCTCCTTACATAAATATGCATTTATTTACTTCCTAGTAACACAAAATATAACAGATATGTCAATTTAATGGACATATATTAATCTCATTCAGCACATACGTGATCAATTTCACAAAATGTCTTCAGTAAACATAAAAATAACATTTCTGAGACAGGAGCATAAAACAATGTAAAATGAAAGGCAGAAAATATTCCCCAAATTCAATGTGCTCTTTCGATTTATTCACAAATTAAAATATATTTAATTCGAATGTTGCATATTTTTTAAGGATTTGTGGTCAAGTCACATTTAAGAGTACTTGGTCTCCTAGCTGAATATTACAGCTAACTAACATTCCAAAGTTCAATCTATAAATAAAAAATGTGAAGGCAAAAATTATGAAACAAATTTGCAGAATAACATAACAGACAATATGGTAACAAATTTGTTTGTGTGATAGTTGGCCAACATTCCACTGCAGTAATAATTACTGGAATGCTGGCCACTTATCACACAATCATATTTAATTGCACTGCAAAATGGCATTTTAAAATCCTGCTGTCTACAAATACACAACAGATATTTAAAAAATAAATTCAAGGTAACATAAAATTATGAGTTCAATTACCTCCTTAATTTCTGGTGGAAGAGGGGGCAACACAACTTTGGAGTTGTAGTACCTAACACCTTTTGCTGGCTTTCGGTAAATGAGAGGTGCAAATAAGTAGCTTAGAACAATAACCACATTCATTTGTGTTTCCTTGGAGATTGTTCCATCTTCCTCTGGCATACAGAGCTCCCTCAGAGCCCCATTTCTCATCAGGTACACAAATGCCAAGTTTCCTGGTTCGTGGTAATGAAGGTGTGTTACAATACCAGTACAAAATTGTGGGTTTCCTTCATCATCCAACAAGCCCTTTAAATAAAACACATATAGAATTACAGTTTCTCTCTGCTAACCAAAATATTTTAAAAACTGTATCCATCCATCCATCCAATGGCAATACAGCCTTGGCCTCTTCCAATCCGGGAGGTTTATTTGTCTTTGAAATGTGCATTTATGAGTGGTGAGTGCCTCTGCACAATTTCTTCTCAATCCTGATTTATCTGCTAGAGCCATCTAGTAGTGAATCACGAGAGACATGGGTGAGAAATGGCAAATGAATGTTGCTTATGAAACATCTCATTCATGCTCGTAAAGTTCTTTTACATGCCGCAAATCTACGACATGGGACTGCCGGCTTTACTTCCCCTCCTAGGAAGTTGTGCTACAAATTTTTATCACCTTTAAAAACCCATTTACCTCAGACGGGTTTGAACCCGTGATCCTTGGGTCCGGTGGTGAGAACGCTAACCACTAGTCCACTATAAATTCAAAGTTAGATATTGAAAGGGAGATTACAGCCACAGGACATGAAGCTGTTGGACTGTGGATAATACAAAACACACAACCCCAACCGCCACACATGTGCACAAAATGATGAAAATAATGCCACATCATGTTTCTGCAGCTGATGCAATACTTGAAATCAGTAGACATAATTTTAACTGTTTTGACACTTGCCACAGAACACACCGTGCCCCAAAATTTTGTTACCAATTGATGCAATGTCTTACTCAGTACCTCCTTGTCAAGATATGCAATGCTAAATGCTTCACAAACAGCAAAAAACTATTTTGATGCAAAGTAATATTCAAGAATAAATACACATTCTGCTAGCTCGTCTGAGCGGCGGCCTGGCAACAACAGTGACCTTGATACTTGAACTTCACAGGAGTTTGGAAGAGTCTATTACATAAGGGTGCACCTGCATGTGAACGTAAGTTTTATATTGTATTATTTGTTGCTGAGTTGCATTTTAAATGGTACACCCTTCATTACCAGTAAAGGCATAGTCTCATTCTCCACAACCATGGAAACATTTGAAAGCTAGCCTGCACTAGAAACTAGAAAACAATGAATTAACTGAAGCAAACATAAGGTATGTGATTTACAATTTTTTTACATATAATAAAATTTATGTACATCATCTCGACTCACCTGTAGCATCAGTAACTGTGTTGAGAATGCAAAGAAATGTTTCATTTGAACTTTCAATTCTGGAATTGTTTCATACACCAAACAGCAGTTCAACAATGTAAGAGCCCTATAAACCAAAATTGACTTTGCTAAACACTGCATAAAATAACCATTTCTACCATGCAGTAAACACATTGAAAGTGTAGCACCTGATCATTTTAACCCAAGGCAGTCAATATGTAAATGCAAGTACTCAAGCAAAATATGTACCTGGACAGGGAAACATTGGTCATTTCTTCACTGTGGGGGCCATCACAAGTAACATCGTTCACCATCAACAATAATCGCAGAACCATGGTTACATTCAATGGGAAATTGCCAACCATGCGAGGCAATTTACCTAACAACAATCTGCGCATCTTCCGTTCATTCAGACCCATGAACACAACACTCCCTGCATTGTCAAATCCCCGTCGACCTGCTCGACCTGACATCTGCTGAAACTCTAAAGGATTAAGAAATGGACTATCTCCAACAACTGCTACTGTCTTACAAGGCATATGGATGCCAAGAGCCAATGTGCCGGTGGCAAACACCAAATTCAATAATTTCATCCGGAAAAACATTTCAACAGCACTTCTCTCTTTGGAATTTAATCCGCCATGGTGCAATCCTACACCCATACTTAGACCACGAGGAAAGATACCTCCTTGCTTGTGACCTACAATCCTTAGCCTGCGTTCAACAAACTCTATTATCTTCTCATCTATATGACCCACACCTCTGATTAAATCGGGGTGTGCACATGAAGATCGCAGCAAATTCAACGACGGCTCATACTTATTTCTGGTTGTAAATCTTGTGGACACTCGGGAATCTTCATTAACTTTACCAGCTCTTTTACCATCTTCATCCCATTCCTGCATTCCATCATCATCTTCGGGTCTTTTTCTACCTTCTGACTTCTTACCATCCTCACATTTCTGAGCAATATCTTCATAATATTCTGTGGCAAAATTAAAAAGGTCACTAATTAATGAGCGATTGTATGAGAAGACAATAGCTGGCAGCATTTTGCGTTCCTGAAGTTCTTGTATGAATTTAATAAAATTAATTCCAATGAAGCTCCTTTCGCTCAAATTACCAAGAGGTTCTGTAACTGTCCTTAATGCCATTACAACTGATTCAAAAGCTGGGCCTTCTTCAGTTGCCCAATTCTCAAGCAATCTTTTCAGTTCTACCTCAAAATTCCTGACCATGTTTCTGGAAATGAATCCATCCATGCAAACAGAGAAAAATATTTCTGGATGTAGCAGTTTTAATCGAGAATCTTGCGGACACGCAACATTCATGGCAATATATAAATCACGTACTTC
>NW_019059991.1:542473-565229 GCF_000696155.1 Zootermopsis nevadensis | reverse complement strand
TTAGGAATTCCCCTCTCTTCATTTATTACAGCGCGATCAAGGTATGCACAAGGATGAATATGATGGAACTGCCCATCTTCACAAAAAACATGTTTTCTGAGATCAGAATGGCGATCTCTGTACACAACTAGGTTCACTTTATAGAAATTATGATTATTTTCACAGCCATTTGTAATGTCCTGCTTCCGCTTAAACTCCTGCATGTTTTGAAGCCATGTGTGGAGAGATTCTGGGTCTTCCACTGTGGCTGACAATGCAAGAAATGGGCACTGAATAAGTAGCAGTCCACATTCCCAAGAAAAACCACCCATCTGTCCAGCCAAACAATGGATTTCATCAAAAATGACATAACGCAAACTTCTTACCCAATTACGCCTGCACGGAGAAAGAAGCAGCAATGCAAGACACTCTGGAACTGTGACCAGAATTTGACTGTTGAGTCCATTAACGCGATATTCTCTAGTGAACACGCCATAAACTGACTTA
This sequence comes from Zootermopsis nevadensis, assembly GCF_000696155.1. The sequence goes on along the minus strand of NW_019059991.1, from coordinate 564,743 downwards.
CCAGGTGGCATATCTTTGTTCTTAAATCTTGCATATATGGTTGCTGCCACTTGGTTCACCAACGCTTTTGTGGGTGCCACGTACACAACTACACCGTCATTACTCTCACGAAGAACTTTTTCCATGCAGTAGTACGAGGCATATGTCTTTCCTGATGATGTTGGAGCTACCACCAAGACAGACTGATGTCTGTCCACACTATCAAACAGTTCTCTCTGCCATTTATCAGGTTTGAAACCTTCAACTCTATTATCTGGCATACTTTCCGATTCCCTCTCTAAATCTGGACCCAGATGAAGCAGCTGAAAGTCAATCCAAGACATTTCAATGGAATAGGATTTATCAGAAGTACCCTTTGGAGGACCTGGTAAATTCCAGCATTGGGCAATTCTTTCCAGACCCATCTGCCACAAACAGTGTCCTAGGAGTTCAGAATCTTTATCATTCAATGCAATACCATCAAAATCCTTCAGTATCTCCCGGATAACTAGGAAGAGTTCCTTGGCATACTGAAGACTGTCGGAAATGACGCTAACTCTTCTGCGCTGATTTTTCCACATGCACCAAAGGATTCTCACTTTATAAATCAGTGTATTCCGTAACACTTCCTTTGTCTTCAGTCGTCTCTCCAACAGTTGCACTTCATTCAATGCTGCAGAATAATCATCCCTTTCTTTGTATCTTTTGTATTTCTCCTTGAAGAAATCTAACAATTTTCTGTCTGATTCCTCAGTCTTTGCTTGTTTTTTCCTACAATTATCTTCTATTATTTTTTGAGCATTCTTCCCAAGCTTCTTAGACTTAGAACTTTTCTTCTTATATGCATTTCCACTTTCACACACAATTGTCTTTGTACTGTGATATCTTCCTTCAATACTAGATCCATATATTGACATAAAATATGCATATCTACCTTTCGTCCTATGATGTTTCTTCAACTGGTATCGATCCATAGGTCGTTGCAGGTTATCATCACGTACATGGTCATATTGATCAGAGATCAGTCTTTTTGAATGCCAGTGATACTTCTCTTCAAAATTAGAATTTCTGGTAATATTGACACACGTGTCATTATCATCATCATTTTTCTTTATGTCTGGAACAAGATCTTTACAGAATTCAAAAGTCAGAAAACAATTTGTTGTCACTATATGCTTTAGATCATAACAGGCAGGTAGTGAAGTAGCAATTTTCAATGTGCTACTATTTTCCTCCTCCTCATTTGTCTTTTCACTAAATTCCATCCCCTGAATAGTCACAGGGAACTTCAACAGTGGTTTTTCTGTAAGTCTCACCACGTCCTGTAACAGCTTTTCATACGCAGCCAATGTTTGTGTACCCAAAAGAATTTCCTCACAAGCTCCATGCTCGATCACATAATTTACAACAAATGAAAACAGGTTTCCATGCCACAGATCAGACACAGTATTAAAATTGTAGTTTGCAGTCTGGCCAACACGAAGGACTTCCTGCAAAACACAATTCATGTGTCTATGAATATGTTCCAAAAAAACTGTAAATGTACTGGTGTGGGCTACAACTGAAGGGCAACCTCGGAACTTGAGAGGCAAAACTTCTAAGAGTGAGGAGTATAGCAGAAATGCACGCATCCAGTCTTCCCGAGGCTGCGGGGCAGAGGAGTCCTTCAGAAACTCTGCAGCCGCAGTCACTGTGACAACATGCCTTACATCGCTCTCACCTTCCACGGGGATGAGCGGTGATGCTACGGTCTCTAACGAAACGAGCGGAGGTTTGCATTTCTCTTCTATCGTTTGAATAATACTGTGCAGCAGCTTTCTTAACTTTCCATGCCCAAGTTTGGCTCCAGGTGGGAAAAAAAAAGCATTCAAAGTAGAAACAGTTAACCTCACATCATTCGTGTCAACGCAAGGTAAATATAAACCCACAAGAGAGTAGCAGATGCTGACGTGAAATAGCAGCTCTTGCACCACATGATCCTCATCGGGAAACAGTCCAGTATATGTATCCATCATTTCAGAGTCAGTCAACAAGAAAGCGCAGTTACGCTTTTCAAGTATGTTCCTGAAGTTTATGTCCCATATGCTGTCAAATTCATGGACTCTGAACAGCATGTTAAATCTCAGGTGAGTTATTAGGGCTGTCCTTGCTAGAAGAAGAGTATGTTTGCCAGACCAGGCTTGAGACCAAATATTAAAAAATATTATTTCAAAATTCCCACCCTTTCTGGAGAAGAGTTGTAAATACCGTTCGCATAAATAAATGAGATGCAGTAACTGTCCACCATTCTTTACATCATAGTTCACATCTCCCATAAGATGCAACAACAAAGAATCCCCATCCACAAAAAATATTGCCCCATTGGAGAACATGCTGGTAATGTCTTGGAATGAACCTTTCAGTAACTTGGCTGTCACTCTCTCAATAAGTATCAGCATTAATTCGAGTGCCTCATTCTCCTCGATTTCCTCTATTTCATTCAGGATCTTTAAAACCTGTAACAGTAAATTCATACTAATTTCAAACAGTGAGAATCGTGTAATATCTGTACAGATAAAATAGTTAAAATTAAAAGTTTTCTGGGAATTTTCCATCGTCTAATAAAATAATAAAATGAAATGGCATTTCAGAGATGGGACTCTATCTCCATCTTCAGGTATACCTACTCAGTTGGGCCCAATCGATAGAGATAATCCCTATCTCCGGATAAAATCCAACCATCGTGCAAGGCAAATTCTTCCTATATGCCAGATTTAAATACATTAGAGGTTAACTCTATATGTTACAACAAATTAAAGAATGTAAAACAAAATTTCTGTAATATATTTCTCCTATAGAATGTAATGCTACAAAATATGATGAATTCCTCTCGGGCTATACCAGCTGTGTCAGATGGTTTAATGGAGAAAACACCATTGTTTCGAGAACCAGCTTCGTCCTCACAATTCATTATACTTAATTGCAGTGAAAGCTTCAGATCATAATGTTACAACAAAAGCGTACACTATCCTCTCCTTCAAGCTCCTTCTTCAAGTTGTCAGGCTTCAGAGACTCAGAAACAGCCTCGATGTCATCTTCAGAATCAGAATCTGTCTCACATTCTTCAGAATCATCACTCTCTACATGTGAACTCGCCATAGCAATGATGCACCTACTAAGAGACGTAAGACATAAAAATGTAACAACTTTCTGTTCACAAAGATGGAACATAAAAATTGAAAGGTAAGATATTATGCAATGTTGCAACCTCCTAATAATAACTGCTTTTCACAGAGGACATAATTTGGAAGTTAAAACTAAAATTTTTCATTACTGCCGAGCTGTATCAGCTGGCATTCCGATATTTTAATATCGACACTGTCAGAAGGAATTGCAACATATGTTCACATATTGTTGCAGCTCGTCTCCACACTTCATCAGTCTTGGCCAGTAAAATGTCTAACCTGTTTCTCACTATCTATTACTTTCATAATTCTTCCAACATGTTCTTTCTTGAAGATTTCTATCTTCTGGGTTGTTGCGCTGTGTAGTCTGGCAGATGTTTACCAACGTTTCGGAAGTCATACTGCCTCCGTCATCAGGGTGATGAATATGACTACACAGCGCAACAACCCAGAAGACAGAAATCTTCATACTCACCGCTCATTTCACCACAGCCTACTAGACGAGACAGGGCAATGCATTTATTTAGAGAAAATAGCTTTCCAGTTTTATGTTAAAGGTTTAACCTGAGGCTACCATACTCGTCACCACGATAACAATAAGAACATTTCGCTGAAGGGTGTTTCTTTTATTCCAAAGTTTGCAAGTTCTCCCAGCCTCTTGTGAAATGTTCTGCCGGCCAGTTGCTACCGCACAGTGGAAGGGATGAGAACTTTGGCTAGTGACCCATCCCAATTTTCAATACAAAAATTTTCTTTGTACTGTAAGGCTTCACTTGCACTTTTGAGATGACTGTGTAGTGGTATTTTCAATTATTGGCAGTCTAATATCCAAAGAATGCTTCATTTTAGTTGGTAATTATGTTGCTGGGAACAATATTAAGTTACTTTACTTTTATTAGCGATTTTAGTGATTATGTTAGTAATAGTGAATAATGAATAAGATTGGCACACTCCTGCAAACTTCATTTTCCTCCTTAAGTTTAGAAGAAAAATTATAATAAAGCTTGGTAAGCATCAACCAAGAGGCTTTAAACTTTAGCAGAGTGGGAAGAATCAAAATAGGTCATTATCTTCTTGTTGGTTGATAAGAAAAGTTTGTTGCCTGTAAATGAGGAAAAGAAATCATTTTTCTGTTTCATGTTTTGTCTGGGGGAAATGTAATTGGACAGTAATAGGTATTAAAGATCTAAACAAATGAAATAACAAATAGTCTCCACTGTCCAAACTGAAAATTACAATTACATTGATAACATTATCACAGTTATGAACATATCCACCTTAGTCATACGAACAAATTGAGTCATTGTATTTGTATTTTATCCCCACGATCAAGCCATAAGCCCTGTTTTAAACTACACATAATGCCTTCTAAGACCAAGTAAACTAAAACACAGAGTATCCTTACTCACCTTGGTTAATACAACTATTGGACAGACCACCTGTATCTTGTAGACAAGCACAAACTGGCTACCACGCCTTTCCTCAGCAAACAATAATTGCCACGTTGTTTGGACGTGTAAGGGTGATAGCTTGGAATACGATTTGCGCACGTGCGCACGCGCATAATTTCCTTGTATGGAAAACAAACGTCCTGTACGCTCTTCTTCTTGGTTTCTTTGGTCTTTGTGCTTTCAAATATGCCTACAGTATGTTATAGTTCGTTGCATTATACATTGCTTCCATGACATTATAAGTTACAATTACAAAATCGTGATAATGAGTGACCGGACCACACCTTTAGGGAGTATCAACCAAGGCTGAAAACATAACACTAAAATTTACCCGAGTTTAGTCACAATTTTCCCTCTATGAGTGCAAAGAAAATAGGATCCGTATGGCGATTATGACGTTATTAACGAGCCATTGACCGATCAAGTTAGAAAAATTAAAGAATACCCTGTTGGTTAAACACTCTCAACTTTGTCTTTCCAGCAAAGAAACATATGACCACAGATGACGACACTACGGAAATACACGGCTGGTTACTTTGCTGTTCACTTTCTCAGCCCCCTGCCGTGCATTTCCGTAGTGTCGTCATCTGTGGTAAACATGGCGAATGTGGCCAGACTAAGTTTATGTACACGAACTCACAAACGTAACATTGTATAAACTGCATTTTCATTATTATCTATATGTGATTTAAATCCCCCGAGAATTGGATGTAAGTAATACATTTTCAGATTCTGGTTTTATCGGAGTTTAGAAAGCTTCCATTAAAGCACCCTAACCTAACTGTTTATAAATAACATTTGTAGTAGTAGGCCGAAAAGACGTCAGTGTCCATACTTCGTTAGTTGTAGGGCATACATAATATACCGATAGGTTAATATCCTTTACTTTTTACTTTTATTTGTAGTGCTGAATTTTGTAATTTGACAATCTCAATTTTGTGAGGTTAATGTTTTCTTATTCTAATTTTTTTACAGATTAAAATGGATAACAGTGAAATTATGTGTGTTGAAGTTCAAGAAAATGAAAATGGTGAAATAATTTATGTTGAGAAGGTGGAAGGTGATGAGTATGCTATGGATGACGATTTCTGTGTTGTTGAATGTGAAATTGCAACGTCTGGTGAGTACACAGAGTTTTCAAGTGACAATGATCATCCTCAAACATGCAGCCCTAATGAACCTGTTGAAATAATATTCTTGCGTAACTTTGATGGAGATGGGGATGGTTATCCAATTATAGTAAAAGAGGAAGTTAGGTCAGATGTTAGTGATATTGACGAGAATTTAGAAAGCAGTGTTGCTGTTGGTAATACTATAAAAACGTATGTTAAGAAACACCAAAGCTTTGTTAAACTAGAACCAGTACAAAGTGATAAATACATTAGACATCAGACTCCAACAAAATTTGGTCCTTCAACAAAAACTGTGGGACAAAAACAGAAACTGAATGCTCTTCTCCAAGTTGCTAGTGGTAAAGTAAGTCAGATGTCTCAAGCATCATCTCAAAATGAAATTAAGTCAACATACGAGCAGTTAATGAGCAGTTCCAATATACATATAAGGCGATTAAATGCGTTTGGCCAACAACGACCAAAACTCTGGTCCCATCGTGTTGATAGAAGGAATTTTGATAAGGGCAGTCTGCTCAGTAATATAAACATCACATCACATCAGAAAGTCGTAACAAAGGAAAATTTACCAAGAGAATGTAATATCAAGGAAGAGGACTCTAATATTTCAAGATATGAAGTTGATTCTCTTGAAGTACAGACTGTAGTTGTGAAAAATGTGAAAGAACTACCCTTTCAATGTGAAATGTGTGATAAATCTTTCAGGCAAGCAAGCAGTTTGGTGATACACCTCAAAGTCCATGCAGGAAAATATGCAGACAACTGTGTTATAAGTTAAAGAGTAAAATCGTGCAATATGTATATAAAAGTATGTGGTATTAAAGAAGGCTAATATATAGAATTCAAGAAATATGACATATTTATGTAGTTGTTATAATGAAATTGTATGTGTTCATATTAAAATATATGTATATATAATATGTGTATGTCATTTTGGATATTACTCTTAATATAAATATGTTTTTGTTTCTAACAAGATTGCAGAATACAGTTTGTGAACACACATTTATTACTAGTTTTGTTTTCATTGATATCCAAACTTTTTCCTAATATGACCACATTGTATAGTACTACGTTTAGAATTTGCAGATCAGTTGTCACTCACGTATCTTGAAAATTCATGTCTTTGTATTAACAGAACAGAGCTGTTTCTTTGGAGGCCAGTTTCCCCTGCTAATCATCATTCCACAATTGTGCATATTCACCCATTACTGCCCCCATGAGGTGTCACGAAGGTGCTGTTTTCTTACCTGGCACACTTAGCTGGTCTTGCAGAAAATAAAACAAATGTTGGTAAGATAAGTTGTGAGGTATATCTTTTCCAGTATTCCAGATAAAAATTCTAAGATAGTGACAATTTCATTGTAACATTAATAGCCCACCAGTGAAAGAATTTGAAACTGCGCAGGTTGTGGATCATTGGGACTTTAAAAACCACAAAACCTGTGAGTGGCCACAAGAAGCTGAGAAAGAGCGGAAAGGTTAGTCACCTATTTTACATCTGAATGTTGTTTTATTTGATATGAATGTTCATGATTTTCTTGTTATTGCTTACAGATATACTAGAAAAGGTAATTCATTGCATTCCTTTGTGGCACATTGAATTATTATTACTCTAAAAATCTAAAATGCTGAGGGTAAAGTACTCTCTGGCTTCTAGTTAAAAAAAAATTATAATATTTTATCAGATTTATACATTTAAACAGGAGACAGTAAAAGTATTTGGAGAAAATGTCATATTTCATAAGTTTAGTTTTCATGACACGTTTTAAAGTAATGTGTTGGGAGCAATGATTACGAACACTGTCATGTTAAGTGTAAACCTTAACAGGCTCATCAAATTATAAGGCCTATCATTGTATTATTTTACTAGAGTATCCAGTGTGAATTGCTATTTTACATTGATTGATGTTCACAGATGAGAATGTCAGCATTAATAACAGTTCATCTGTGGGAAAATAACTTGAAACATTCAAGTATATTCCTCTACAGAGGAAGAGTAAATTCTAAAATAAATGTCCCATTCTTCATAGCTAGGGACTTCCCCCCCCCCAAAAAAAAAAAATCAATGAGATTGTATCCTAGAGGAAACAGATTTACAAAAATAATTTTTACTTACAGGCTTTCAAGCGGAAACAGGAGAGCTGAAAAACATTTTATTCTTGGAAGACCAATTGAAACTACAGTTGACTTAGAAGCAACAATAATGCCTCTGTCCTTCAGAGTTTGAATTAATATTTCTCGTCTCCTGTAGGATCTGTCCACTCGCAAAATAAAAACGTGTCTCATTATAAATTTAATAACTTACGCAGTTAATCATGAAACTTGACAAACTACTGTTCAAATACATCTGAAATGATTGCTTAGTTAGGTACATACCTAAAAATTCCTTACACATCAAGGTCCATATGGCAGTGACTGTATATCTCTATACCTTGTATGTTGAATAATTTCTTTACGGCTCTTCACAAGCATCATAAGTCAAGATCCATCTTGAATTTCATTTACAAATTTGGTCCACTAACAAGAACAGAACATGGTGCAGCTGAATGGGTTCAACTTGTCAACAAATACAGTGACACCAACACACATGAATTCTATGCATAACAAGTAAGTTATATGTTAATGAATCAGACTCAGTTTGACTCCTTTTAATTTTTCATTATTAATGGTATTATGAACTGTGATAGTACAAGGTGAATTCAAAAAAGTAAGGGCAATATTTAAATATATTCATTGTATGATTGGCAACACTGCTGCCTAGTCATACTGCAGCTCAAGGTCAGACAGTGACACTGTTGGTGTGGTTCAGTTGTAGTCCAATTGTGAGGGGTGTGGCATTAAGGCGACTGCTCTGCTAGAGGTTTGCACCACGGACAAGCAACACTGAAGCAGTCTTGCAGCAATTTCCACAGTTTGCTAGATTCAGTGCTTGAGGCCACTCCGTGTTTTGTTCACTTCTGCATGTAAATGGGTGTCCTTACCTGTTTCTTCTGACTTTAAAGATTTTAATTCCCTCAGACACACACAAAAAACACTATTGCATGTTGCTTGTCCTTGGTGCAAACCTCTAGTGAAGCAGTTACCTTTATGCCGTACCGACTCAGCAAAAATGGACTAAAACTTAATCACAATCTAGTGTGTCACCATCTGACCCTGACCTACTGTATGTCCAGGCCTCACACTGTCACTAATCGTACAACAAAAATATTCCAATACTGCCACTACTTTTTGAATCTCAGACTTGATAACTGTATCCAACTCGTTACCAAACACCACTTCCAATATTTAAAAAAAATTCCAAATCAAAGTAGGAAAATACTTTTCTTATTAAGGTTAAAAAATTAATTTAATATACTTTTTCTTGTACTAATTACTTTCTATTGGTATTTTTGATTTAGTTCATTTGTTTAGCGACCATCTGTTCGTGTTAGGGTTTTTTTTTAAACATTTTAAGAATATTTTTAACCCTTTTCAGTTTTCACTTTTACCTTTCTTCATAGTTAATTTTACACAAAGTAAGGCACAGAACCACAAAGGCTTAGGGGTTCCTCTTCTACTTCAGGAACACAGAAGGGTTCAAAGATCAATCAGTTTGGGAAACACCGCATTAAAATAACTGTGTGATTGTTCCAAAGAATTAAATTATAAGAAGAAATAAATTAAACTGAATCAATTTTATTATTTTTTCATGTTTAAAAAAATATGTGAACCTTACAAAAGCAATACAACTATTTGGGAAAACCCTAATTTGCATCCTTATAAACGCGTTCTTGTAGGCACGTATTTTTACAAATATTTTAAACAGTTGAATTTCACAAGTAAATAAAATGAAGCCATATCAAAATTATTCTTTTACATATAATTACAACTACATATATATAAAGATACCATCTTTCCAAATAGTAGATAATTAGCAGACATGTAAAATAAGCAAACAAACTATTAACACTATAAATGACACTACTGTCATTTAAAGTGTTAATAGTTTGTTTACTTATTTTATATTCTAATACACTACACGGTATGCAAAGTTTTAAGATTAGCAGGCATGAGTATAAGATTCATTATTCATAAACAATTCAAAGTATTATAAGGATAACATTTTTGAGATACTGTCACGCATAGCAAAGTTAATTTACACTTAAAAGTGTGGAATGACTTGAACCTTCTAATGCCATAAAATAATTAGTTACAATACAAGAGTATGCTATAACCCATTCAACTCCTCTCTTTTAGTATAACTATAAAGCATCATAAACATTGATTAAAAGTATTTCCTACGTACACTCTGATGTAAATGCGAACTGCTAAAGCAGCTATGACAAATTATTTGCAAAACTTTGTACGATATTTGATGACGACTTCTACCAGCTTAGTAAGTTTTGTCCTCTATAAAAAAATATATATATGGCTGATCTTCCTTATTGCATTCTTTAATATTATATTCTGATATATGCAAACATCAAATTTAACAGAGTTAATGAGTTATTGCATACTCAAACATATTTTAATCTGACAATATTGTGATGATCATCCTTTCATTACACAAAATTTATAAGTAACCATTCCATTTTTAATAAAGGTTTGAAGCAAAAACAAGCAATACTTACACACCACCTAAAATACGGAAAGCAATAATGGCCGCACGGTGGTCAGACCAAGCTGGAATTATAACTTCAAAACTACAACCACAAATTTTATCAATGAACTCAGAATAAAACAGTATTATAAAAATAAAAGTCTTTGAAATTTTGAACATTACACAAACCGTGAAACGCGTAAAGAATATAATCAAGCTGTACTGAAGATTTAAAAATCTAATTTATACACATATCGAATATTTCAGAGAAGGGCATAAAATGTTATGTTATCCTTTCAGTCAGCTACAGGAACACACCAAGAAATTTGTACAGGTCTCAGGTATATAACATTCTGAAGTAAATACCATATGCATGTATGCCAAAGAACAAATAAGAAAAAGTAAAATAAAACCAGCGACAACTCTAACCAAACTGTCATTATCTGAAGATCTTCTGTCACAGCACGTTCCTTTAATTTCTAATATTAGGAACGTGACATGATGCATGCCATCACATTACATAAATCAGCAGATTACTAATGACAGTACATATTAAAATGAAGCTTCAAATTTCAATGTATCAACTGACCAAGACTGGTTTTATATTTCTCTGCTAGGCTCACTGTAACATCAATTACAGATAAAGAGGAAAAAGGACCCACCCCCAAAAAAGAATTCTATTAATACACTTTGACTTCACCAAATATTAACACATTCACTGCTGTGTGATACAACTGAAACCCACTATCTTATCAATTACTTTTTATTACACCTAACAAAGATAAGTGATAAAAAAAATCTGTTTATCACCATTCTCATTTCCACAATGTTCTTTTTTTGGAAAAATTTTAAGCAGTCGGCTTGCAAACCCAGATCGTATACTCTGCATAAGTTTTGTTACAGACTCTCCCTTTATACTGTAATAATTTCAATGTTCCATCAAAGAAAATGACAATAAATGTACACAAATATGAGACAACATGGTCAGAGACGGTGGCAAACAAGAAAGGATACGTCACACAACATAATCAATAATAAAGCAGTTAAATTACAAAGCATGTGAAAATCAATTTTCCAACTACCAGGAACTTTCTTTTGTTCAGAGGATGAAATTAAATATTTTGAATATTTCAATTATATACATCATAAATATGCAAATTTCTGTATTTACCCAATATGCCAAATAAGTAATTACACTACATGAAGAAACACACGACACAGCTATGCTTTAACATCACTGCCTAATCTGTTAATTTGTTGCATGAAGAATGTGGTTTAAAAACTAATTTATTACGTGCTTAAAACAGACAACAAATTGGTACATTAGCTTCATTTTCTTAATGTGAATACTTCTGCTACTTGTAGAAAAATTACTTATACTTGGTTATGTACTCTTTCAGCGTATCAGCGTTTGCACCAGAAAAGGCATCAAGCTAAAAATAGAAAGAGATTACTATAGTAGCTAAAATGGAACAGAAATATGGAATTTCCTAATGTATCAAGGAAACATATAAAAACTGAATGCTGGGTTCCTATTTTAAGCGGGGTCACTTGTTACCACAGCATGGCACATCCTCAGTTTGAAGATGAAAGAGGTCAACAGATATAGAGGGTAGCTGTGAATATACCGGGTCTACAATTTATGCTGTAACGGCCTTGCTTGCATTGCGTGCTCGGCCGAGTGCACCGTTGGTGTGGGAGAGAGATAGCGCGTTCTTCCCGTGAGTCACAGGCGAATCAGTTTCAGTGCCGCTAGTAACCGCGAACTACGAATATTTCTCGTCACTAACACATGTTATTACATTAATTTTCTTACCTTAAATCACAAAAGATGTTCAAAGTGACTTCCTTGTGCTTGCAGGCAAGCTTCACATCTCGTTAACATGTTTCGAAATACTTGACGAAGCTCTTCTTGGGAAATTGCCGAAATGAATTGTGGTTTCCTGTTCTTCTTTTTATTCAAAACTGATCCCGTACTACAAATTTTTTTTATTAATCTCTCTATCGTGGGCCTGCTAGGAACACTTTCACCGGGAAAATGTCTGCGATATTTACGACGACATCTTCCGTAGGATGAATATTTGGCATATGTTTCGACTAAGAACACACGTTGCTTAATACTATACACCATATTATCAACGTCAATCCGCGACGAGAGACGCAATGAAACTGATTCGCCGGTGACTCACGGCAAGAACGCGCTATCTCTCTCCCACACCAACGGTGCACCCGGCCGAGCACGCAATGCAAGCAAGGCCGTTACAGCATAAATTGTAGACCCGGTATTTATATGTTTGCATTTTTTACGGGTACTCAATGGACATGAAATTCACAACTTCAAAATAAAGAGTTCTTATATAACAGGTAAAACACATCATAACAATTCTGTTTAATATAGCTCAAAATTCTGATTCACTTCCAATTAGTTACAGAAAATTATTGACTCTAATAATATAGTACAATCTATTCTTTTCATGACAAACAACAAATATGATTTGAACCACTTAATTCCTCCATTCTAAATACATGTGGAACGTTGCATAAAGGGGGTTAACTTTTAAGTATTTATGCATGCAACATCAAATTACTTCATGCATTTTTTTTTTTTGGGGGGGGGGGGGCCGGGGAAAATCCGGTGAAAACTAAGCACTCATTTTAAGAAACTCTTCTTTTATGTAATTGTATTGCCCATAAACTATCTGGGAATATGTAAGAATGTGAAAACAGATGGGTCATAAACATGAAATTCTTACCTTCTCCTGGTTCTTCACAAAAACAAATGTGGGCATTGCAGAGATTTCATAATGAGAAGCTAGGTCCTCACATTCGTCTACATCTACCTTAAGGAAAACAACACCTGGATTCTCTGTAGCAAGTTCCTGTCAATACAATCACAGTTTAGCAAAACTTCATAAATTTTCTGCCTGTAACTTAAATTTCATTTAAATATCCTGCTACAAAATTTATATTGTAATGACAACATTCACAAAAATAAAACAAAACAAAAAGTAGTGCATCAGAGACATAATTAATTCACCCAACGGTCCTAACACATGGAAAGCCTCAACTTGTGAAAACAATGCCAGACTATGACCACCTACAAGCAAGATAACACATACATAGTAGCCATATTTAAAGATTCAGAAGTTACAATTAATTTTCAGCAGCTAACAATTTAAAGCTGCATAAGGAATAACTACGAACAAATCCAATTATACAAGCTGATCACTTGTTCAAGAATACACTGAATGAAACATTCTAAAAAATCAAATTTGGTGTTCTAGTAGAGTGAGATACCAGTTGGCAAATAAACTTCAGAAGTGACATTATGGGGTTGGATTTTATTATTGAAGACAAGGTTTGAACTCTAAAATGAGTAAAGAGACCAAAATAATTTTTGGGTCCATACTTTGAGTTTCATATAAAATTGTAATCCAGTCACTTAATATGTAATACATACCTCAATTTTGGGTCCAATAACTTTACATGGACCACACCACTTTGCAAAGAAGTCTATCACAACCAGGGCATCACCCGCTTCTTTAATCTTGGTATCAAATTCTTTCTGAAATGATTAAAACTTTTCTTAGCAATGCAACAACATATGGTCCAATATCATAAGCACCTCCCTTGTCATGATTAGCGAAATTATTTAAAAATCCATTCTAACATGCCACCCTTGCATATATTCTGCAGCTGTAGTTTCCAGTGCACGATGAAAATAAATTCAATCTATAGAGCCAATATCGGTTTGCCTAAAAATGTCGTCACAACGTGAGAGAATAAATCAACATATCAAAAAATCCCTGCATTCATCAATAAATCCACAATCTTATCTCTTAAACTTTGAAGTCTTCACTTTCATCTTCGTCATTGTGAATTTTACAAGAGTAACACAAAAAAACTCAAGGCCAAATTACATGAATTAACAATTACTGTATGGAATATTTCGCAATACATTTTAAACCCATGTTCTGACCATGTGGCTCAGCACTTTTCGCATTCTGTACAGAACAGACTACGATCCAACTTCATCGCTTACGTGGTAATATGCTTACCCAATCCTTAATGTGAATTGCCATTCTTCTCAGTTAAAGTAAGTAAATACCCTAAAGCTGTAAGGGAATATGCGTTAAACAAGTGAATTTATTCTACGCTTGATAAAGACTTAAATACCCTGCCACCCAACCTTCCTAGTAACTCAAACAGCACCACTCAACTAACAACCGCTATCTTAAAACACCTACTGCAACGCCATGAACAACACAGCAGTGCTCGTAAGAAATATCTCACAGATGATACCATCTGCAGGACTACGTGAATCAGTAAAATTTCATTTCCCGTAGCTGGTAACATCGTTGAGCAAACATTTCCAATAGATTGCGCAATAAAATATTGTGAAATGTGCAGGAATGAATTTATCCGTAAAGCAGCCTTCAAGATATAATTTCATTTCATGCCAGATAATCTATGCATGGTTCGGGAGGATCTATTTTTACTATAAAAATTTGTGATTAGTCGTTGTCTTCAACCAATTTGTCGTCAAAAAATGACGTCATCAACAATGTCAACAGATATTTGTTTACACGGCATTGTTGTGTTCCACAACAATGCCGAGTAAACAAATAACGCTTCACAACAAAAGAAATCAAAGAATATCAAGTCAGTCGCATTATCACTGCTCCAGAAACAGCACGTCGCATTCTTAAGAATTGACTAACAGTTGTCCTAAAACATCAGGAAAGTGAAAGAAGACGTTATCAAGTATTTGAAGTACCAACTCCAACAAGGTAAACTGATACTCATACGATATATTACGATTACGAAAACTATTATGAAAACTGAATTTATGATCGATTTTAAGACGAAGATTTGCAGGGGTGGGGCTGGCGCATTTGATTCCCGGCGTCAATTTCTTTCGTAGCTTCATATAATACCAAACGCTTTGCCGTAACAAAGACGGTTAGACGTCGGATTTTCCACCCCCAAAGGCCCAGGTTCGTGACCCGGTTCATGTGGACATTGTTGAAAAGTATCGAATTTACTGAAATGAAACTTTCATATTTTACAAAGATACAAGACTTTCCTAGGTTTTCCTGTAACGGTAAATATCGCAAAGTAATTTTCTTGGAAGTTTGCACAGAATAGGCGGTGACGCGTTATTGAACACGCCCAAAATACCACGTGTATCGTCGTCACAAGGAAGTTAACATAGATATTACATTTTAAAGTTTACATAAACTTATTGTACAGCCAAAATTTTTGTGTGCTAACTAACACAATGTTTTGAAATTTTCACTTCCCTTGCTAAGAATTATAAGATATTGATTTTAGAGTAGTTTTGACACCAGGCTGGCAACAGAGCATCGTTGAGTCTGTCTAAACATGGCAGACGACGATTTGGAGTATTATATTAAGTTCCCTTCTCCAACCTTAAAAGAGTCCACACCTACCAGTGAAACGGAGGAGTTTGTGTTTGTTTATGATGAAGATAACTTGCCCGTGATAATGCTGTTAGGATGGGCAGGTTGTCAAGACAAATACCTTTCCAAATACAGTGTTATATACGAAGAAAGAGGGTACGGAAATTGTTGTTGTCCTGTGTCCTACTGACGTGTTTAAATGTTTGCAGATCTCACACGTATACTTCATTGGATAATTTTACGTAAAACGCTTTGTGATGTCAAGAGTTTCCATAGGGATTCAACTTTGCAGCTTGTTTGAAAGGGTTCACTGTCATAAGAATGCCGGCAAAAAGTTTATTGTTAAAGATCAGTCAGTTAAAACGAGGCTTTAGTTGTTGTACAAGATTAATTTATTTGCCTGCCACAGTGATCTGTAGTCTGAGGTGCACAAGGTTTTGGACCAGCATAAAAATGTGATCGCGTATCGAATTCCTCTCCAGGCACATGTGTATGTGAACTTTTTTATAAGCCTAATTTCCATTCATAAGGAGTCGAGTTCGAGCTGAACACATAAGCCTTGTAATTTCTTGTACAGACTTTCATTTTCCATGTTGGCTTTCTGGTCAAGAAGATTAAGTTTGAACCCATCTATTAAACTTTAGAAACGATTTTGAGTATTTAAATACATGCTCTTATAATTTAAACTCAGGCTGTGAACAACATAAAATTTCCCCAGATGATGTAAATTCAAAACATTAAAAAACATGTAGGGTTTATGTAAATACACATTTTAAACAGTTGTGTTTGACATGCACATTATTTATAAAGCAACAGTTTATACAGTTGGTATAAAAATAATTAAAATTGTGTATGGCAACAGAACTTTGAAAAAACCTAATTTTATTATGGTCATTATTTTACAGATGTAAAACAATGTGGTAGCCATGAAAGAAATTCAGTTTAGCTTTCAGATGACAGTGATAACTTGGATTATGAACCTTTATATGAATATACTGTTTATGATGGTGCAAAACTTATGTCTAACAAATGTATCAGAGATAGAATTTGTGCTTAATAAGTTATTTCTGAAAAGAAAATTACTACTGCTACTATGACAATCTGTAACATATTTGCATGACAAGTTTCTAAACGAGTTAATTTATTTATTACATATTACAGATGTCCCATTCAACACCTGAACTAGAAAATAATTAATAAATAATTACTTGTTGAACAGATGTATTACTGTCCGCTACACAGCACCAGTTGATTGCTTATTTTGGAGGCGAGGACGTATGCACCAACTAGGACATAGACTTGTGGAGCTTATCACTGATATGAGTTTAGAAGAACATCCTATATTCTTCCATGTCTTCTCTAATGGGGGAGCATTCCTCTACCAGCATGTCAGCCAGGCAATTCAGATGCGTAGCAAGCCATTGAAGGTATACACTACTAATTAACTCTATGGAGCAGAGTCCATTTTGAGAAGCTAATAATATTGTAGTTTTTTGTACGCCTCATCTTTCTTCTTCCATCTTGAGACACCACCTAACAAAAGAGAAGTAACAAGTCTAATATCTGGAAATCCCAGAAGCATGACATTTATATAAGATTTTATGAAATTGATTGATATATGGACAGAAGTTATTGCTTTATAAGACATATTTCCTGTTATGGGGATAAGGCTAAAACTAATTTGAACCAATTATTTAAACAGCTGTTATAGGAACTGATTTGTAAACAAATTTGAAGACCTTTGATAACCAGTTTGAATTTAACTGGGTTATTTTTTATATTTTGGACTCGGTGCAAGACATGCTTTGTCAGAAAACGTCTTGGTGATTCCACTCCTAATTTTAATACGTCTAAAAGAAAACCTTATATTACAGGTGAAAGGTGTGATATTTGACAGTGCCCCAGGCAAGAGGCGGATAATGTCTCTGTTCCGAGCACTAACAGTAATCATCGGTGGTCCCGCATACTTTAATATTCCAGCTGCTGTTCTTATTACAGCATTCCTTGCTGTCGTATGGTTGTTTGAAGTTATAGCTCGTTCACTCAAGGAGAGGAAGCCATTGCAGACGGATCCAATTGATTTAGTTGAGGAACCCTTTAATTGGCCTCAGCTGTTTCTCTACTCAACTACAGACAAACTGATTAAATATGAGGTGAGACAAATTATAATAAGCAACAAAGCATTGAATTATACAGAATATCTGTCTGTATTAAATGTTTAGTGTCATGGTACACCATTGCATCTCGGCAGCAAATACTGAATGTCGCAAGTACCGGATACTGTACGTAGAGAAATATAGTCTGGGCCATTTCTAAATCGTAGGCTTC
The DNA here is from genome assembly GCF_000696155.1 of Zootermopsis nevadensis. The sequence continues at coordinate 546,686 of NW_019059991.1, read as the reverse complement.
ACAAATATTGTATCCTTGCAGACGTGGGGGTTTCACTGGACCCCAAACAAATTTCAGTTAAAAGTTGTTAAATTATCCTTTTTTATCATTAGCAGTTTTGTTTAGTGATACAGAACGTCACTGGGTATCAAAACTTAACCCCACACTCCTCTCTCAGAATTCACAAAAATCTGATCTACCAGGTATTTTGGGGTAACTACTGTTGATATTATTAAAACATGTAATGATATGGGGGTATAGTTTAACATACACTTGATTTCAGTTCAAGGACAACAGCTTCTTGGTAAGATCAATTTTACAGAACCTCCGTATTATTTGGATGATAGGAATGATGAAAAATGCACAGATTCATCCATACAGTTTTTGGATTCAAACATTTGACCCCCATGTTCACAGCTTTCAAGATCACATGTGCCTTAAACTGTGAGCCACTGGGATCTGCTGACTTCATATAATTTTCTGCAATACTAGAACTGTCGATATTTAAGGCATCAGGAATGTATTTTAGAATAAAATAACTCTGCTGCCACCCACAGGACCAACTTATTTCCCTTTTTCAGGATATTGAAAAATTCGCAGAGCGTCGGCGTGAAAGAGGAGTAAATGTATCGACAGTTCGGTTTGATGACTCGCCTCACGTCAAACATTTTTCTGTACATCGAGAAACTTATATAAATACAGTATGCAGCTTCCTTCACTCGTGTCTGTCAGGTATGTTGCAGCCCCTGTAATAACAACCAGGTTGTACAGTTTTTACTCAGTTATTTATTTGTTAAAGTTAACATTTCCTGAACTGAAAACTGGTGAAAGGATCTGGTCAAATTTGTTCAGCATGTTTATGTTACTGATGGTAGAAAGTTAGAATGTAGGATGCCATCAAATGGCACTATGTTCATACCAAGTTTTATGAGACTCAAATTTCAGGTTTTCCCATGGCACTATGAAGATAGCTGTCTTCTTGGTTGTTGTGCCATGTAATCTTACGGAAGTTTACCAATGTTTCAGAGGTGCTCAGTAAACTTATACCAGACTGCATGGTGCAACAACCCAGAAGATGGCCATCTTTGTTCATGAGATTGGTTCAAAAGGTTTCCAAAAGTAGATATGCTGTTAATATGCTTTATTATTTAAATGGAAATCAATTTGTTAAGAAGAGTAAGATTTGAGGTTTTCACAGCGGTGAGTGTGAAGATTTCTGTCTTCTGGGTTGTTGCGCTGTGTAGTCTGGTAGATTTCCACTGTTTCAGAGGCCATACTGCCTCTGACATTCATCGCCCTGATGACTGAGGCAGTATGACCTCTGAAATGTTGGTGGAAATGTACCAGACTACATGGCACAATCACCCAGAAGACACCAATCTTCTTGTTAAGAAGAGGCTTAGGCTATAAGGAGTTTTACTGTTTGTTTCAGAAGTGGGTGACAGTTCAGTAAAAACTTCTGACCAGCCCAAGAGTGAAGCCGACCCATCTGCAACACCTTCAACATCCCTGAAACTTGCAGTGGCAGAACCTACCAAATTAGTGAAATCTGAGTGATGTAATAGTAACTAACCCATTTTTAAGTTTGGGCAGGTTTATGAAGTAATGTTTTTAACTGATTCAAGTTGAATCCCGTAAAGGGATTTCAAATATCAATAACATATTGTTTTGACCTTGAAAATTTTTGATTTTATAATCATTTCTTTTCAGCCAAATTTAACCTTTTTTTGGAGCTAATTCATACATATTTAGATGAGGCTGAAAGTCTAAATCTTAGCAAAGTATTACAGAAAAGAATATGTACAACATTTATGCTACACATTGTTTATCTTCATTTATAAATGCCTTGATTCCTGTGATTTAGCAATTACATGGTGGTTCAGGTAGTTGTTTTATTGTCAAATGTTAACATATGCTGTATACTGCATATTATAATGCTTTTTTGAACATATTCAGACTTTGCATGTTAAAATCAGTCATTCCAACATAGTACAGTATTATGTAGGAAACCCTAGTCATGTCATGGAACATTAAGAAGTCAATTATAATTTGGCTATTTGTAATCTGTAGATGCTCATCTACATGTGGTAAACACGCTGTTGTAATAATAGTCATTAGTTCTAAGGTACCCCTATATCAGCTTATATAAAAGACTGCAAAGTGATTTCTGACATTTTGCTGCAAGAAATGCATGGCTGACACTTTTGAATATAGTAATTTAAAATGGCTATTTATATGCTGTTGTGTAACTTCATATATTCTATAATCAGTCTTAAGTATGAAGACTGAAATGTTGAACACATTAAAATGTAAATACTATGTTAGTTTTAACCAAAATTGAAAAATGTTTTAGTCATAAACATGTGATATAAGAAATTGCTTGCTTATATAATTAGTTTAGTTTATTTTTTATTATTATTTACGTATTTAACTGAAACATGCTAGGGGGTATATAGATTAGTTGCAGTGTAGAAAGTGTAACTATTCACTGCTGTTTTAGTCATAAACATGTGATATATGCATTTACTTATTTAATTAGCTTATTTTATTTTTTATTATTCAGGTCACGAATATTATTTTATTATGTCTTACAACAAATCTACTGCAAAGATGAATATTGTAATGATTACACGTGATCAGTATTAAGTCCACATTTTAATGCTTCTAATGATGCATTTTAATTTTGATTATATTTATATATAATGAATATGTAATTATACATAACTAACTCCCAGGTAGCAGAACCTTCAGGTCCAACACGTAAGCCCGCCAACGGACACGATCCGGAGCCAACTCCATCTAGTTGGTAATTGTACATACACCATTGGTCAGCACATTAAAAGAGACCTATTAAACTGTTATAGGTAGTGGGTCAAAAGGTGATAGAAACATGAGCCATTCACATGCCTAAAATAATTTCAACCTTTGGAGAATCTGTAATCTGGATGGAAGGGTCATTGTTCCTGAGATCACACGAAATTTTCTCTTATTTTGTTTTATCCATAGGAATGTTTTATATACTTGTACAGTTTCTGCTCAAACTAGAATTAATTTTAAGTAGGTGTATTATGTTTCAACATTGTTTCAATGTTTTGAGTTAGCGTGGAACACCATGTTTACTCTGATATAAGATGAATCTTTTCTGTTTCAGAATCAGAACAAAAGCAAAAGACATCACCTGCAAAGCACTGTGATTTAAAATTAACATATTAAAGTTATTTCAATGCATCTGTTAATTGAAATGACAGATGATCACACTATAAAGCAACGTTACTTAATAGAATGGTCTGTATTAGTGGGGCTGGCTCCTACAGAGAAGGGGTGGATTTTGGTGTGAAAAGTGATGGTGGTCTTAAGTTCCAATATGAGGAATTTTAGATTGTTTCAGTGTCTTAGTAGTCTCCCCGCTTTTCGTCTATACCGCCGTAGATTAGAGCTGGTTCTGCACTGAGACATCCTCTTCCCTTGCATCTAAATATAAATTTGTGGCAATGCACTTTACTGACTCCACTGTAATGTAATGTTCTTTCCTCATAATGCAACCCAAAATGACACAAATGTTAGTTAACGTGAATATGATATGCAATTCAATAGTCCTGCCTTTTTGTGCTTCAGCTAATTCTAATAGTCTGTGTTACCCTTAACGACAATTGACTGAAATTTGTTTTAATTTTATTTTTTACAATATGTAAAATGTTACTGCTCAAAATGTGTTAACGTGTACTTAAAATATTTTGATTGAGTGGAAAAATAAATCCATCCAAACACAGCATAACCACTGGAATTTTTTTGTGTAAATATCCAAGTAGCATATCTCATTTTAAAGAACATTGAATGGATTTCTTTCTGACACTAAACTTAATTAATTTGTTTATATAAATTTAACAATGTCTTACTTATCTGTGCAGTTTAATAGCATAAAATGTGACAATGATATTCAGTGATGATTTGGCAAGGAAGTGGATGTGGCCTATTTTAAGCTACTAGCCCAACACATGCCTGGAGGGATAAAGGGCAGTTATCAAAAACATGATAGCTGGCCTGTCAGACATGAACTAACCCCGGGGATTTTCCAAGGATGAAGGAATAGTGCTCAGCACTCGACCACAAACTTTTAGTTCATTTGCTGTGTAGCTGTGGTGTGAAAATATCTAAGAGCATCAAAGCACCCATCATGAACTTGTTTAGTAAGATGAGTATTCTTAAAAAGAATACCAAAATATTTTCCCACTGA
>NW_019059991.1:527912-540679 GCF_000696155.1 Zootermopsis nevadensis | reverse complement strand
TTTCCCCCCCCCCCCCCCAAATTAAATGGCTGATTGATATGAAACATTAACATATGTAATTCCATATTACCGACATTCATTTGTAAAAGAACACTTTTTTAATCATGCAGCTACTTAAAACTTGGGTTGCAGAAGATAAAACCTCCCCCCTTCAAAATGGCAGTTTATTTTTAAATAGATTTTTAGGGAAATTAAAATAATAAATAGCTTTTAAAATGTACTGCATAACTTTGATTTTGTATATAAACTGAACTGTATAAATCGCTTAATACTAGATCAAAGATTAAAATGACGAGGTGCTTTTATGCCTGTAAATGAGATTATTAGTAAGTGACATGTAAACTCATTGTTAAGTTGCATCACAAGTAATAAAGTTTAAACTCAAGCATTAATTCTGTTCAGTTATTCTGCTTAGTACAAGACTGAAGAAGATTTAAAATGACGAGTGGAAAATTCAAACTGACCATTCAAGTCAAAATGTATGACAATTTTTAGCTAGATGATCTATTCCGAAAGTGCAAAATCTGATTCCTTGTCACTTCCATTCCTTAAACTTAAAGGAAATGAATCTTTTAGTATATTATTCCTCCAGATTTGTTTACTTTTAACCTTTAAGATGTAGGAACTTAAAATTCCTCAAGTAACCTCATGGCAGCATTAAATTGGCATTTACATACTTCAAAATGAAAAGCCAAGTATATTTTTTAAAATGTCACAATATTTCTGTCTGATTACATACTATAATCGACTGGACACATCATTAGCTCTCTCTTTACTGTTGGCAATTCGGGACCCAAACTGGAATGCTCGTTTCGGTAGCCCTGCAGCATAGTGAAGACCGAGCTGCCACGCAACTAATCTCAGAAGCAGTTTATCTCCGACACCTGGTGGAAATTCTGGCTTTGGACAGCATCTGAAACAAGCAAAAATAAAATTTAATATACTAGTATCTGTTGATAAAATGTGTACCCACATGCGTCAGATACTCAAACTCAATTTCTCTTCACCTGGGAAAGGACCCTGGTACCCATTGGATAGGAGGCTGGGTGAGCCCCAGAGCCAGACTGGACTCAGAAGCCAGAGGAAAATTCATCTGCCCCTGTTGGGGATCGAACTCCGGTCATCCAGTCCGTAGCCAGTCAGTATATTGACTGAGCTACCCCGGCTCCTCACGTTATTATCTGTCACAATCCTTGAAATACTGTTGCGTCAAACGCAAAGAGAAATGATTACACACATGAATAAATACGATGCAATATAGAAAAAAGCACAGAAGCATCAACTTCCTTCTATCCTTGTTTTCATGCCATGGAGTCGATGTATTCTGATCACATTAACGAAAGTATTAACTTATGAATAGGAAACAACTTCAGAAGTGAAATACCTTTGCCATGGCTGCAAGGAACTGACATAGGAAACCACAGATTCATCCAGGTAAGGCAGCCTACCCTGGCAACCATGGTCGGAGACAATTCGATCATCTCGTCCTAGATTCCTTGTTGATATCCTATCAAGATCCAGCTGAAGCTCATTCCTTAAGCCATGCCACCCTTTGAGGTTAAGAGCTGTCCTGTGTCTTTTATACCCTCCAAACAATTCATCAGCTCCCATCCCGAGAAGAAGTACCTTTCGAGTAACATTACAAATGTGTAGCATTATACCACTCACATGAAAATTTTCCTTAATGAGCAGGAAGAAAAAAATCATTACATGGTAGTAGCACTCATCTAATTTAATTAACTTCTAACATGTCTATTAACTAATGGAATTAATAACAAAAGCCATCTATTACTGACAGCGCCGTAACACATTCATGGTTAAAGTACGTCTGTTATGAGGATTTTCATAAAGGTAATTCAGAGTAATAACTGGGTTGCTGTAATGTGTAGTCCGGTAGAAGTTTACGCGATGTTTCAAAGGTCCTTGCTGCCTCCGTCTTCTAAGCGATGAGTAATAACTGTTTACTTTCAAATCCTTTCTGATTCACCACACATACAATCATCCTGCTATATGTTAATAACCCAGGCATTTGAAAAAGCATCATTAAATACACCACCAAATATTGTTTGCTGACAAAGACTGACTATAAGACCAATGTTGTTACAGAACTCCTGTATACTACGTGATTTACGAGACAAAATATCAAAATGATCACTACGAAACTGTGTACCGTACAGTCGCAAGACAATACGAATTAACAGATCTTACTTTCATTTTAGTATACTAAAATTTTTTTAAAATTGAATTATATAATAATAAACTACTATATGAATCTAAAAAGTTTAATGGGGAACAAAAAAAATTTGTAAAGCAATGATTTTGTTACAATGTCATCTATTGTATACACATTTCTCTATATTACAGAAATGGCATTTGATATTTACCCTTGCAGGTGAGCTGTAATGCGTTTCTGCACCGTTTTGTTGCACGAGGCAGCCTTTACCACGACTTGCAAACCAGAGAGCACAACCCAGACTTTCATCGAGTACTGTGTTTAGCGGATATATCAAATCTGAAATGATTCTGTCACGTTCTCTGATTAATTCTTCTTGAGTTACATCTATCTGGAAAAAAGTGCAATATGTAAATTATTTCAATGTATTCAGCAAGCAAGGAATCATAATCTGATACCCCTGTAAACATAACAGAGACAGATTAAGGAAATTTTTCTCATAAAACAGATTTAAAAGTTTTATGATCTCTCATCAATTATTAACACTTCTACTGCAAAAGCCGAACATCAGAAACCATTCCCTCTACTAGAGACCAAAAGCAGCCTGAAATTTTATACATACTGCAGTGAAATCTTACAGACAGTAAAATACTTTATGATACAGTTTACAACGATAAGAGGATTTCAAGATACATATCATACTGTACTATTTTTGCATTTAAATGTCTACACATGAACATGTGACTATGTTTTTTCCTGTAACATCACATCATATTACAACAAATCACTTTATCTTCTTTATTAATACTGAAATACTCAGAAGCTTTGAGCAGTGCAATGACTGAACGTAAAGTCGCTACATGTGAAGATAATTGCGTAATAAGATTTTTAAAAATGTTATTTACCTGCACAAAATTCCACTGCCTGTTCGGATACAGTCTTTTCAAGTCATCCAACGCTCTCTTGCCTGTAATTCGATCTGGAACTAAATATGAACTCTTTTTTCTTTCTGTCGAGTCCAAGTGATTTTTCTCTCTTGCTTGCTTTCTATTTGGCTTCCCATTCTTTCTTTCCCTTTCAAATGCAACATTTAATAAGTCTATTGGTTCACCAAGGGGAACAAATTCATCAGCAAGTCCTGCTAATATTGTTGAATCCAAACCACCAGAGAATAAAATGCCAATTTTTGAATGATTACACAATTTAGGATTTCCACCGGTCCACATTTCTTCACAAGATCTTGCAGATGTTGAATGGGGACATTCTTTTACATCCGCATGTTCTAAACTTGTACTACAATTATGGCACACAATTAATGTATTTTCTGAACACGAACCAATACTACTGTCTTCACTTTTTGTGCGTGAAGTTCCTGACAGCTGCGCTCCATACAAGGCACTTTTTGTAGAGCACTGGAGAAAGTGTTGCTGATATTCTAAACCTGAGCATTTACAAAAATTCTTACTCATATGAGTCTCTATGCGCAAGTGTCTAGCACATTCTAAACATTCCTTACAAATTCCTGGATGTGTCTGAACTCTTACTCGTACAGAACTTCTCAAAAGAGAGACTAATTTTTTAACAGAATTCTTAATATCTGAACTTGACTGTAATTTTTCAATAAAATCTCTAATTTCATGAACACCTGTAAGAACTTTAGTATTATACTGATTCAGCAGATGTTCTGAATCAAACAGTTCCTCTTTACTGCGTCTTCCTAATGCTGTTATTGGTGACTGTATGGTTTCTGATGAAACTTCAACTTTTAACACGGAGTCTTGGTCAATATTCTGAAGCATTTCTGCAGCTATGTCTGACCATGGGTAAAGAGTAATTTTCTCTAGATCTGTAATAATAATAACAACAGCAATAATAATAAACCATGTTATTACGATTAGTTGTATTATATTTCCCTTTGTAATATTAGCACAATTTCCAAACTAAAATTATACCTAGTACTTCACTGGAAACTTTACAACAGTACTTTGGTATAATTCATAAATTATCAACAGGTGATTGGAAGAATTTAAGAAGTCCTACGAAATGGACTTTTAAGGCTCATTTTCCATGAGAAGAGGAAGGTGACTTTTATTTCTAGTTACCTTGGGTACACTATTTCAGGTGTTTCTTCATTCAGGAAATAAAACTAAAGGTACACAGTTATAACAACTAATAATTATGTAATTTACAGTAATGAGTTCAAAACTATAATATCTAGCTATATAGAGTAAAATAACAGATGAACTCACCAGAATTCATATTAATCCTAAAGATGCCAATGGCTGGTACCTCCTTGAAATTCAAGACATTTCGTTTTCCTACAGATGTCAGCACAAGTCCTCCTTCACAGTCACTGCTCCATAGCAAACTGTGTCTTCCAAGTCTATCTCGACCAAAGTACAAATGATGATTCTGTACATCCAGATAAATAAAAGCATATGGCCCTTGAATGCTTGATAGAATTGCTAGAATTTCAATTCCATTTATTTTGGTAAAAGTCTGACTTATCTTCTTTGTGTCTGATGAGGTTTCCTGGTTTACCTTAAGCATAAACAAAAATAAAAGCATGAGGAACTTAATGTAGAACTTGTGATAGGAAACCAAAATTGTATCATCATAACAATCTTAATTTAATCAAGTAGCTTGTGAGAATGACAAAATTAGACTCAGGTAAAAAAATGCCTTATTTAAATTAATGTTGGTACAGATTTAGCTGTATAACTCAAAATGCACCAGCTGAATTAATTTTCAAAAACCTCTCATAAAAACATTGCTGGATGCATTGCCTGGGGTGCAGAGTAAGAAGGAAGGTGCCCACTTGGTTCTTACAGAAACATTTTGTGGTTAACATGTCTTTATACGGAAACACAGGAAGGCATGTGTGAAAAACTGCCTGGCACAATCCATCAGACATCATGGTCTCTAAGGTATGACTCATTCAGGAGAACAAATCGGAAATTTTCAAGCCATCAAATAAATAGAGAGAAGTCATAACTCCCAATGGTTCACCTAGTGACCTCCTATGGCAGATGGCCCTGTATAGTTACAGTCCTGAACAAATTCTATAATTCCAGACTACACAGAGCAACAACCCAGAAGACAGCCATCTTCTGCCTGTACAAAAGTCATAACTCAGAACTATTGTATATACATATATAAACTTTAAACCAACATATTCCCTGATAAAAGCTACAGTTGGACACAAAATTTTGGTTTTTTACTTTTAAATGGCGATATTTACATATCTGTGATAAAAATGGCCTAATGTGTGCTAACAATTGCCTAGTTTCATTAAACATCTAGGGGTCTAGTGGTTTAGTCACAATAAGATGTTAAAACTTTAGGAAAACTTTTATGTCATGTGTATCTACTTAAAAAAATAAAAATTGGGATGATGTGGGTGACAGCATTATAGATTTAAGACAGAATGACCCATGTGTGAAGCACTGTGTGCAAAACATGTTATTGTTCATAACATGTGCATCTTTCTTCTATAAGTTTTAATTGTTACGAAGTAAAACTAAGTATGAGAGCAAGAAATGGCATCTACAACTTTCAAACGTGTAATCATTATATTCCTGTCTGTATGGCTACAGTCACTACATGATACATTACATTTTCTACACACATTCGTTTTCTTACCATTAAACCGCTGAAGACGTCCCCGTTCCACAATAGGGTATTGTATTTATCGTCTACTGAAGGCTGCAAGGTTAGTTCAGACCCTTGCATCCAAAGGACACAGCCAGCAAAGTTGGCAGTCCATTTACTACCAATATTAACTTTATATTCTGAAAAACCATCTGGACCTCTGTGTTTCAAGTATTCCATAAACGTGTGCAAGACTGGGTCTTCACGAGAACTTCCACAGCTTGCATCCGATTTATTACACTTCAAACTACAATAAATACCACACATTACACAAATCACCGACAGAATACACAAATCACAGACTTTTTTCCCACTCACAACTTACGCTTTAACGAACCACATGTCATATCCGGTTTCCTTCGAAACAAAGTATGGGACCGCACGGCTGATACCAACATAACTCAATACGAGGGAATTATTCTTTGAAAGGGACCATGAATTATGTTATAAACAGTATAAGGACACTTTACAAATAACAATTTCAGCTATGTAACGTTCAGCATACAGCAATTCTTTTGCTACTACTACATTAAATTCGCGTAGAAAACATTCCACATTCTTTTACATTTCCCAGTTGGACAAAACTATATCCTTGTATTTTACGCAGTGCAAAACTAGACGCTTGCACTCAATATGCTCTTTGGCGAGAAAACTGATACAATCCTACATACTCAAAAGCTGTTTTTGTAGATCAAAGTTTGTTAATTTATAATCTACGTATTCGGATGTAATGTATCATATTTATAGAAGAACTTTAGAAAGACGTGGGCAATTACTTTTCAGTACGGTAGTTCTGCAGTTTAGTACGGGTTAAAGTTTATCATTTGGGTTATACTGGTTAATCATTTGAGTTTTAGTTCAGTACTTGAATTTATATAACGTTATGTTAGTACTTCGGTTTAGATTTTAGTATAACACCACCTTTATTAGATTCTGATCAGAACCAAAATGGAAACAGCCTGTATAACTCCCTAAAATAAAAAAAATCCATCAACCTGTTCTCATGTTATGTACACACAACCAATAATTTTAATAGGCACTCTGTAAGGATGCAATTTAAACTCAAGTGTTTTTCTCAAAGTCAGACAAATGTGAAACAAGCTATTACGTGAACCTCCCAAAATTTATTTCACGCTCAAAAGATGAAGATGTTCATCCAAATATCCAACTACGTAAATAACTTTCAGGGTTGTTTTTTACACTTTGTACCAACACAAATCACAACAAAAGCCATTAGATGTATCTTGTACTGTGATGGGTAGGTGTATTCTCAAAAATTAAGACAACTGTCTTTCTTATGCAGTTTAATTATTCTCTTTGCCATGCTGCTAAATCAACGTGCAAATTTCAAGTACATTAATAAGAAATGTTACAGACATGGAAAAAATGCACAAAATATGCAATAAAATTATTAGTGACATTTCATATTTTAAATATGTCACTTCATATATAATAAATAATATATATTTGCAATATAAAAACAAATAAATCACTCCATATAATAAATGCAGACAATACAAATATCATTTAACAAACCTTCATTCATCCTTAAATAAATTTCATGTCTTCATGACTAATCTTTTTCAATATGACCATTAACAATGGTATACTTCAGTGTCCAAATTATAACTGTAGGCCAAAACACTGTCTCTCTGTGTGTGTTTCCTACGTCAAAAGAAAGAAGAATACAATGTTATTGAATGTAAAACAGTCCTTGAATTTGCCCTTTAATCACTTACATAATTTGCTTCATTTGTTTATGCCAAGGCTTTTTTTGGGTGCCCACGTTGTTATTGAAAGAGGTTATACTGAATAATGAAGGCCGTTCAACCATGAGCATTATAAAATCAAAGCACAGATCTCGACTTACTGATGCCCATCTCGACGACTGTTTGCGAGCAGCATCATCCTACACTCCCAAATTTGAAAAACTGGCCGATGAAATGCAGTGCCAAACATCACACTAACTTTAGTAATAATAATTGTACTTATAAAACTACATATTTTTGATTGCATGGTTTCTTGTATCATTAAACGTCGTGTTGTTTTGCGTATTATGTGGTGTCCATATCTTATTTGTCCAGACAAAGAAAATTTGGCTTTGTTAATTTGTTGGTGCCCGCCACGATCTCATAAACTCTCAAATGTGCCCGTAGGCACAGAAAGGTCGGGGACCACTGGTTTATGTCCTGAAGTTAAATATCTGGCTGGCAGATAAGAATGTACAAAAGGCATCAAAATGGAACATTTAAAGATGGCTCTGGATATTGCACTGAGTAGTTTGGTCGATATTGACAAATGTTTCATCATCCCGATAATGGAGGTCATATGCTCCTCTGAAATGGTGGTCAGTGACTTTGTACGTGGACAAATGAGTGCGAAAAATATTTACTCACATGATGCTTGTCACTTAAGGCTCGTCACATACTTGCTGCTGTCTCCAGTACTCTTCCTTCAACTCTTTAAGGTTCTGCTCTAATGTTGCGACTTCATCATATTTATGAGCTGCTCTGAAATTCAGCATCATCAGTTTCAACACGTACATACCTCTGTCTACCGAGATACCTGAAATATTATGGTTCCTTCTTACCTCGCTTGCTTTATGTAGTTGCGAATAATATTCATCTGCTGGATCATCGGATCCTCCGAATCAAACATCTGGGCAGCTTCTGGGCCCCAGCCTGTATCAGACATAACCTGCAAAAACAAATAATATCGTTAACTATAATCCAGAATCTTTAAATTTAGTTTGTAAGTTTTGAATGGACGTGTTTTTGCGTGGAACACCATATCGACCGATTCCTCTTGTGAAGTGGAATTACCTGATCTGCGGACTTATGCTGACCAGGCGAGGAGCTACGATGAATATCTTTGCGTTGGGGAGAATCTCTCTTCCGTTGCATCTCTGCCTGATGTGCTTCTAGGGCTGCCAACTGTTTCTCTTGCTGAATACGTGCAGAAACCTCTTGTCTGTTAACAGATGATAAAGATAGGTTCATTCAACTGTTTTTATAGTACTTTATTTCGTTACACCTGATGATTACACGAGATTGTTTAAGAACAGATTTGTTGGATGTGGAGTTTCTTGTTAGTGGTCAAGTTCAATTTAATCTGTAAGGGGTTATGATAGGGACTTTCAATATTCAAATATCAGTTTTACAAGTAAAAATAAGCAATTCACTTGTTTACCATATGGGTGGAAGATATTTTCAAATCTTGCATATGTGCAAGAAAGAAACTGAAAATGATTCAGTGAAAATTTTAATTTACTACAATATTAGAAATTCAAGTCAGAATTATATTTATGTCAAAGGCAGAGTTACAAAATTCTGGTCTTTACAAATTCCTATAAATGACAATTTTAATAAAGTGGACTTCACCTTCTTTGATTCTGGAGAGCTTTTAACTGAGCCTCAGTTGGTAATGTTGGAAGTGCTACCAATTGTTCCCTGAGGTAGCTTGTGGCTGCAGTCCTAATCATATGTTGCAACTGAAGACTTTTCCCGCGGGGTGGGTTCTCAACATCCTTAGTCCCTAGGATGGCTATCTTGTTGCTACCAATATATAATAAATAATTATATGTACAAACTGGACAGGACAAAAAAGGAACATTTAACGTCAGAAATAATGTGCCCGAAAGCCACATATATTTTAAACTAGTCAAGAATATTTCATGTAATCAGTATTATGTAAACAGAAATGTGAAATCTGTCCCATTTGAAAAATCATTTCAGAAAGACAACATAAAACATTAGTGCGACAGTTTCGCTGTTTTAACAGAACTGAAATCAATAATACTAACAATGGCATTAGGAACATGTCTAAAGGCCTTTACTTCCTTTCAATATCGTTAACTACTTACGTTTCGATTATCACTTAAAATGGTCGCTACACGAATAATTTGCCAGGCTGCAAATTAAAAAGGAAGTGTTTGCAGACACATGTGTATATGAACGTTATATATATTGTTCTGCCATGTAGAACACTCCCCCACAGTTTACATAAATCTTTCAGATATACCTAGCATAGTTTGAGATACTGCGAGTGTCATTAAACCCACATTTAAATAAATAAATATCACAAGAATAATTTCTACAGAAGACTGCATGGAAACCATTACAATACAAAAATATTTGCAACAATAGAAAACCGAAGAACTCGGAACACTATTCAAATGTAGAAAAGATGTAACAACAAACAATTGAGGAAATTACATAAAGTTCACATTTATATACTGTTAGTCTAAATCAATCAGAAGGGATATGTAACCCAGGAGAAGAAATGTGTATAAAATTTTTGTTAGCAAAGACCTAAAGATTGATCGCAGAATAAAATTTAAAATATAAACATTGATCTTGGGAAGTGACTCACCTCAATGAGTCGATGCTTTCTGCAAGTTTAAGCAGTTTTACACGTACTACTTGAGCGTTCATAAGGTTGTAAGTTGATTCACCACAGCTGCAAAGGTTCATAATTACAAGTATGTTGAAAATAGTTGGTGTTTCATGATTAACAATGGTGATAAAAGAATTCATATTAGCATGCAAAATCATCAACATTTAAAACATCTATCCCCCAATATTGTCAGGGTGATCAAGTCAAAAAGAATGAGATTGGCGGGGCATGTAGCGCGCATGGATGGGACAAGAGGTGTGCACCGGGTATTGGTTGGGAAGCCTGAGGGGAAAAGACCACTGGGAAGACCTAGACATAGATGGGAGGATAATCTGAGGCGGGATCTGTGGGAGATAGGAGTTGAAGGAGACTGGATTTCGTTGGCCCAGGACAGGGTCCGGTGGAGGGCTTTGGTTAATTCGGTGATGAACCTTCGGGTTCGGTAAGCCATCTAGTTAGTTAGTTAGTTATCACTTGTGAAGATGTTCAATAAAGGACAATGAATAACAATGCAGTAAGGATTCAATGCTTACTGCCAAATTTTAAATAAATGGTACAAAATATAACAAAATTGGTTGAAAAACTTTATGGGGCACAAATGCTTCCCTTCCACAGTGACAATTCAGAGATTTTTTTTCTGTATTTGGTCACAAGACCACGAGATTTAGCCTTATTATGAAATAACATCTGTGGGAGATGCATATATATTTTTTAACCCACACAAACGTAAATGTTGGATTCAAATTAAAGAAAACAAAATTACTTTTATTCACAAGGCATGGAAAAGTGATTTCAGCACGTAACACAAATCACCGACCGACCCAACTGTATGGAAATACAGTTTATATTGTATGAGTGCTTGTTCAAAAGCAGCTGTCACATAAATCCAGATTAAACATGACATGACAAACTTCACTGGATTCTGCAACCTGTGTCTAAAACATATTTTAATTTGGTAATGTTAAAATATTTATCTTTAACCATACAACAAAACATAACAAAAACATAATAAACTTTAAATTTAATATATGCTCACTCAGACCAAAGTAACAGAAAAAATACCCCATGGTGTACAATGGGGGAATGGATGTAATGGCAGAACACTTAAGGTGAGCTGTCAGCTTCGTGGTCCAAATGCTTTACTCGAACGTAAACAATCGAGAGAACAGATGACGCAGGAGCTGGTTTGGATGTACAGATGAGAGAAAAATCCTTATCCTAAAGGGACTTGAACACGAATCATCCAACCTTAGCCAGTCACTATAATGACTAAGCTATTATGGCTCACTTCGGAAGATTTAACAAGTACACATACTTGAGAGACTGGCACATATTGTTGTACATAACAGCCAATTGATCTGCCTCCATCTGATAGGACCTTAACCTCTCATAGAACTGGCTAATTATTGGTTTCAATGTCCGACTCTCCTTCAGTTTTTCGTGGGTGTCCAGAAGCTGCCAAAGTAACAAATAAAACAAATTACTTTCCCTGCTTCAATATTAAAATGCAAAAAATATATACGTAATGGTCGTAATATGAACATGACGCAAAACAACACCATCTCTCATGAAAATATTACGTTTCTTCCTTTCATGCCTTCATGCTTGCTTATACACACTTTCAAGTAAAAGAAGTCTACAGTAAGATTACGAGCCTACAGATTTTCTTCCCCTTCATCAAAAACAAGAAAGAAAATGTTTTTATTTTTTACCTTACTGTGCTGCCATCACAGTCTTTCAAGTATATAGAACTAATGGGGCCTTATCGTACGTTACTACAAATTTATGAACTGAAAGTACGTGCTAATAGTGAAAAAAAAATGTAAACTATAAGTTTTATTACGCATGTTCCAATTACTTGAATATTCAGAAAGTAAGACACTTGCTAAATTGTTTCGGTAATCAACACGGCATCAGTACCTGCTTGCAATGAATACACAGTCTGAAGTGTTGTTCTCCTGTAATTGTATCAACTAGTGACAACACTGAGTTCAGGCTCGTACTCGAGTTACTTCTACGTAAAAGTCCCAAATTGGGAGTGGGTAAACTGACAGCACCAGGTGAAAAGCTTGCAGCGATGGATATTCTAGTACTTCCGCTCTCCTGATGTCCAAATGCAGGGTTTGTCATTTTCTCTACAACAGAGTAACAATACTGGAAAGAATGTTATAAAAATAGACACTCTTTTATCAACAAACCACATGGGGAAAATAATATTTCCAAAAATGTCACATAAATTCATTCACTCATATCCTGGGAATGGCTTCCAACCACTGGTCCCCAAAATTTGCCTTACTGTGATCATATAAATACGATACATTCAGAGTTATAAATGGAAACTAAATAACTAAATTTAAATACTCAATTTATTACTTTCATTACAATATCTACAAAGCAAGTTTTTATTCAACGAGAGGGAACATTTTATTTCAGAAACTCTAAGATCCAGTACTGAGAAAATGATGTTATTTATTTTACCACGCACTGCACAAGACCCAGTCATCAGAACAAATATATATTTTTTTTGTAAGAACCGCTTCAAAGTGAT
>NW_019059991.1:502798-513856 GCF_000696155.1 Zootermopsis nevadensis | reverse complement strand
TTCGTCGTTTGTAGCAACACCAATAGGCGATTAGAACAATGAGGAGGAACACCAGGACAGCAGAGGACACAGTGACGTAGAGCCAGAGGCTGTCCACTGCAACCATCATATGATGAATTTAACGTTACAAAGGTACAAATTTTTGTTCACATTCTTTAGTGGTACTACATAGTAAAACCCTTTTACGTAATGAAACAGACTCAGGCAAAGGCTGAAAAGTAAAGTTCGCCCGTAAAAAGCAAAGGGCCTAATTCAATGAGATGACATTTATTCTGTAGGAACAAAAACCTCTGAAATGGTATGAAAATTAATGGGACTGAAAGGAAAATTATGTAATTATGGCAAAACATACAAAGAACTTAATTTATGAATGTATTTGGGCACTTAACCTTTGTGGTGTGGGGACTTCAAATTCATTTGCATAGCCTCAAAGACAGATTGAATTGGTATTTAAATGATTTGAAGCGGAGGCAGAATCACAAAATAAACTGTAGCCTAAGATTGTACAGGAGTCTAATGTTGTGAAATAGAGTTTAGATGTTTATTAACTCCATCTTTACACAAAATACAAGTATTCTTTCCTGTACTCTTTACGTAACACTATGTTTCAGGCTGATAAGCCCATCTTTAGATTTAAATCAAATGATTGATCATAATAAAGACCTACACTGTAACACGCACATAACAAATTAATCCATGCCCTACAGCGAAACATTCTGTAGAAAGGATTTCATGAAAATCAACATCAGACCTGCTTCAAAGTCACCTGAAGATTGGCTCATCAGCCCAATATATGAAGACACATAAAAGAATACTTGTGTGTTGTGTAAAGACAACATTTAAACAAGTCGCCCGATTTCCTGCATTTTTTTAAAGTAGAATAAATTAATGTGCTTCTCCTAGTAAGAAGTTTTTAGCAGAAGATCCCTTAAAAATAATCTTAACGAGGCTATACCGCAATCTGCTCGTCTGTCATCCTCATATACGAGTCCCACAAGAACGTCCATTATCGCATTTCTCAATTACCATATCTTACCACATTTCGGAACATCACATTTCTCCCTCTGGTTATACTCCGTATAACACCAAGGCTCGTCTTCCATTTCTCCCGGATTTCGGCAGAAGCTGTGACCCCCTGCAAGCTCCGGATAGTCCGAAGTCTTGACGTAGAACTGGTGACTCCACGGCATGCATTTATTGCGAGAGTGCGTCATGTGTGCCATTCCTCTGTACGACTGGCCCATTCCAGTGTAACACAACTCGTCTGTTAAGAGGACATATTGAACTAAAAACAATTACAAATAAAGTGACACATTACTACGACACTTATAAACTATTCACAAAAAAGTTATTAATTATAAATTTATTTATAGGATATTTAATTACACTTTCAGTATCTAGGCTATATAGCGTAAGTTCAGAGGATGACAGTGAGTGAATAATTGGACAGGATGTGGAAGGAAGCGGTCGCGGCCTAATTCAAGGTACTATCCTGACATTTGCTTTGAAATCCTAAGGAAAACCATAAAGAATTACCTGGCTCAACATTCTCAGGCCTTGGAATCCCAAGTTTGAGGCAATTCTCACTGTCAGGAGAGCCAATCGCAGGAAGATCCCCACACTCAGGTAGCGCCAACTGTTGACCAATTAAGGGGTGCCTCTTTGCAATAGCGTACTCCATACGGCACATTTCATTCTCCAAGATCTCGCAATCGTCTCGACAGATCCTACGAGGCTCTCTCGACGCTACTTTGCTCCAGTGTTCCGACGAACCAGACGGATCAACGTCCTCTTCACGGCAAAGTGCGAAAGTTGAGTAGCACAAGGATGGCACAGCAAAGGAATCACAACTCGGAGAAAGATCCCTAGGAAAAACAGAACATTTAAATGAACAATTCTGAACAAAATAAAGATAATTCCAACGTACGTATGAATCGAGCATCGATTCTGAAGATTCCTATGCATTGTATACAGTTTTTTGAGACAAAGTGAGAAGAAAAGATATTTTATCCTCTAAAATATTGGCTGTAGGCATACACTGCAGAAGTTTCTAAGACAAAAATTGTAAATTTCGAGAAAATGATAAATTTTTTAAAGCATGACACTAATTTTTCCACAGCAAATATGAATCTACACAGGAAGAGTCATATTTATAACGTGTATTTAAAGGGTTCTGAACAAAGTGCGATGTGCTCACGGAACCTACGTGGAATGGGCGATGACCATGAACGCAGCAGCGAGCTTTTCTTCAAGTAATTTCTGTGTCATCCTCGGAGGTACAAAGATCGTTCTGTTGCCAACAAAACCGAAGCACTTCGTACCTCGGTACACCTGCATACAAAGGATTCACAAAAATTATTTTTTTATCAAAGTGACATAACAGGATGCATCAATTAAAGTTTACCAAACACCTGCTATCATATCAGCCACTACATCGGACAGGTCACACTAGTTATTCGTCCTTCCTGTAATCTTACTATGACATAATTATGTTACATTTTTAAGTACTTTTTTTAATGCAACCACAAACCTGGCAAAGTCCTTCCTTCTGTAACACATCAGCATTATCTGTGCCTGATGAGACAACAGGGTCTGTTGAACTGCCATAACCTGTTCCAGGTTGTAAACCATGCCCCGGCTGGAAAGTGTGGGGTCCTGAAGGAGGCGACAGTATGGGACCTAAACCATTATTACCATGAGGGACTGAACCACCCAAATTCACATCAGCATTACCAACCCTGAAAAATAAATATTGTACATTCCATTTTATTGTGCACAAATCAACATTTGCTTGAAAATCTGATGCAGTATACATGTCACACTTTGAAAAACAAAAGGTTTAGGCCTGATCCCCAATAAAATTTTCTCGAGTGATAAAGAAATTTCCATTTTCGTACAATTCAACTGCATAACCTACGCCAATGTTAATGAACTTGTTTAATCCTTCAATCTTCCGATTCATTCCAAAATATGACGTCAATATTACGAAGAGGTTAGAAACTTTTAACAGCACGTTGTAATTCATAATCGCAATGTACAGAAATATTATCTTCAAACGTACAGCCGGTTAGGTTAACTACGCTCTACATGAAACAAGGTTCTTTCACCTTCGAAAACAAATTGTGACACATACATTAGCAGCAATTTGTTTGCATACTCAGTTTCATTTGTTTCCGGCTCCTCTTTGTTGCCGCTCACAAACACCAACGAAAATAAATTAAAATAAATTAAATATATGAACTGCATATTATTATAACTATATCAGCATTGCTATATATTGGGTGATTTATTTCCTCACCACACCCCTTCACTCATAAACAACACATGGAACTTCCATTATCGACAAGACGAACGAACAGATAAACATAGACCGGCGAAAATTGTACCCGCCATCTTCTATCAACACGAAGAGACTCTAAATCCAGGCTGTCGATTAATGTTAGCTCATTTGTGTAGATGTCAGCTCTGAACACTAAAATTGATCACTACGAGCATAGATGAGCGTTTTTCGTAATGTTAATGCACTGTTAACAGAAAAATAATGTGATATTGAATGAAATAATAACATATGAAGAAGGAAAATATAAACAAATGTTTATGTTTGGTAAATTATTTAACTCTTATTTTTGTCTCTTGCAACAGCTGACGAAGCCATACAAAAGCATATGATTGAAATAAAATACAGTATTAACTTACCCATCTAATAATCCTGGGAAATTGGGGAAAACTGGTGAGAAATTAGGAATATCAGCAGGAGCATTGATCCGTCCTGTGAAAGAAGAGAGCATCATTATCATGGCTGCCTGTCAACTGTTTATCTGTAGCAGCAGTTTGTTGCAGTTCTTCATTTATAATCACTCTTATCTCTGTCAACATCATATATTGTTACTGTTCGTATGCATATAAATGAGTTTTACCTAACATTCGTGAAGAATGAAAATTCAAATATCCATACAAGTTGAAAAAATTTCTATCACAAAATGATCTCTGACAAATTTCTCAGACAAGAAATATTGTGATTTCAAGTTTCTCAAACGCTTTTTATACTTTGAAATAACATCATTTCTGCCCACATGTATGTAGTGAACTGTTTTTAATGGAATTTCTGTCTCTGCATGATATGAATTTGAATTAGACTATGAGTATCTGTACTTACCCCAGCGATTCATCTTAACTAACAGGATTCCTGTAGAATCCATCTTGTGTACTCCATTACTAGCTTCACATTTGTAGTACCCTGTATCGTGTGTATCTAGATGTGCAATCCTAAGGCGTGAACCCAAGACATTCTGGCCCTGATGACTCTACAAGAAAATATGGAGCATGTTATTACTGACATCAGTGATGATGAAGCCAGTAAACACGTTCGAGATGTTGGAAAAAAAAAATTGAATGAACTGTGAAAGTCTGTTCTAGAGCAGTAGTTTTCAAATCGTTAAAATTATAATAAATAAAACAACGCCCAGAAAAATAACAAAATTCTCTGGACTTTTATAAAGACGTTTGTGAGCTAGATCACAAAGTTCGACAGAAATTCCACAGATGGCACCTCTGTGAGGTCACTCATCTAAATCACGTGAATACAGAGATTGCGCACAAGCTGTCTTGTCAGAAAGTAAACATATCGTAATGAATAAAAACTGAGAACAAATGAAAAATTTACGAGCAACATGAGCTACTGTTCTTAGAATAAAAAGCTGTTTAGTTGAGTTATTACCTGTGAATTATATCGCCTTAATACAATACGGCCTTTCTCTTCGATAACGGGAGCTTCATTCTTGAACCATCGGATTTTTGTTGGTGGTGGATCTCCAGTAACTTCACATTTCAACTTCACTGATTCTCCAGCTTCTTTGGTGATGTTGCCAAATATCTTTAGGAATCGTAACGACCCTGTCAAGCGTAGGACACATTAAAACAAATTTAATTGTTATTGTGTCCTACCAAATGTGTCAAAATAGCAAGCAAGCAAAGGAGAGAAATTATAGTACGTAAAAGTAAAGCAGTCCCATTATAAGCCACGTAGTCAAGGAGCTGTTACGTACAGCCACAAAAATGTAAATAGTGAATGCTTTGTACCTGCTTTGTCAGGTGGCAGTGTGGTCGCGGTTCCAAGATCTTCAGAGTCAGTTCTGGAATAATAAAAAGAAAATCTATATTTATATTATCCACAGATAATATTCACTCTCTTTTTTTATTATGTTAAAATTTAAAGCATTGTAACAATTATGTACAAGGCAGGAACAGCCCATGACAAATAATATATGCATTTGTTAGAATCATAAAATGTCTGATCTTCCAACCTCTGATATAATATGATAAAATTTTCATTTTGTGTAACATACAAATTTAGTAAAAGTCTAATGTTAGGTTAGGTGCAGTTATAATAAAGCATCATAATAAAAACACAGAAATAAATGATTATAAACAGTGGAAGAGGAAATATAAAAGACAATAAGAAAGAGATAAGGTAAAATTGAAGAAGAAGAAGACGACGACGACGACGACGACGAAGAAGAAGAAGAAGACGACGACGAAGGAGAAGACGACGAAGAATAAGAAGACGAAGGCGACGAAGAAGACGACGACGAAGAAGAAGAAGACGACGACGAAGGAGAAGACGACGAAGAAGAAGACGACGAAGAATAAGAAGAAGTAGTAGTAGTGGTGGTCATGACCTATTTAAGACACCATTCAACATTTTCCTATAGTGGGTGTGGGAAAATATGTAAACGTTGAATTACCAGTCTCCAGGTCAAGGTTCGATCCGAGAACTTCCAAGTACGAAGCCACAACATTTGATAAAAGATAAATAAAGGAAAACAGCGAGAATAGAAAATGGTAAACAACACAAACGATTTGTCGAAACAAAATCCCAGGGTCTCTTTTAAAATTCGCTACATATTTAATCCACAAAAATGCAACCACTAAATGTTATAACAATTTATTCAACCCCGACAGTACCGAAATATGTTGACACAAGACCAAATATCCGTAGCATGAAATACATATTCATTACGTAACTGATGAGTTAAAACCCTTTAGGATTATCGTTCCAAGTGTTTAACCTATTCGGGCGAATAACCACACGAACAATACAAAAGGAAGGGCTTTAAACACCTCTAATAGGATAATCCTACGTTTGTGCTTGGAATAAATTCTATTAAGCAGCTGTTGCGAGGGCTTTATTTTACAGTGTACACAGGGGGAGGGTAGAAGCCGTCTGCAGAATACAATGTATGCAAGGGTTGCAAATAGGGTAGGGAAATGTTTAATAAATAATATTCTTGCTGACAAAAAATATTAACGTTAGACTACTCAGGCTTATCTACACTTAAATTGAAAGATTTGAATGAACAATAATAATACAAATAATGTCGACGTAAAAGATTCTCTTTAAAAAAAAATAAAAATTGCGATAATTAAATTTTAATCTGCAATAATTTCACTATAAAACATTTACAAAATATGTTTCACTCACGACCAATACGCAAATCTCGCCTGAGAGGAATTGTTCCCCTTCAAATTATTGGACAATTAGCCGCTGATCGGATTACAAAATTACCAGCGCTTCTACTATGAAACGTTAAATATATATAACGAAGAAAAATAAATAATTGTATTTAGCCACATTATTCCTGTCGAGTTATTTACATTCGACGAGGAAAGCGTTAATTCCTTAATTTATTTTGTGTCTAGCGGTTAGAACGCTGGCTTTGTAATCGCAATGTCAAACCACTTCTGGATCATCTGCCAAGAACGTATATGAACAGGTCCCAGTCCGAGAAAAGGATGGAAGGATCCTGTTCATATGGACCTGTCGTCAGACAGAACACTAAATAAAATAAAAATATAAATAAATAATCCTTTATCTAGCTTAAAGAGAAAAGCGAAATAAATATAAGATTACTTAGCGAGATTTTAGGTTCTCCAGCTACAATTATGAAAATAAAATATCTTCAGGATTGTTGCGCCGTGTAATCTGGTAGAAGTTCACCGATAATTCAGAAGAACTTGCTGCCTCCATCATCAGGATACATCCATCTTAAAAAGTGTTAATCATTCAACTGCGACGTTCTGTACACAAACGCCTGAATATTAATATGTTGGATGTATTGATATTGAATAACTAAGTATTCCTCGCCATTATCTGAAAGTTGAAGAGCGGACGTAACACACGCTTTAACTGCACGTGGACACTAGGACAATCCCACGGGGCCCAAAAATATCTTTAGTCACTCATCCCTGCACCCTAGTCGATAGTTCATCATCAAATCTCCTTCCCCCTCACAAAACTCGGTTTTTCCAGAGTGGAGGAGGTTCGTTCAACAGGACAATAGACGAACGAAAAGAAAAAAAACATTTTATTGAAAAGTGTCATAACTCACACTTAGTAGGGTGTCGTTACTGAAATTATAAGGACGGTAACCTGGTCATCTTATTCTGAAAACTTGACTTTCCTTTACTTATCCGTCGGAAAGAGGTTTTAAAAAAGCATTACACCCGACTTACTCAGATATTTTGATCGCTTCGAATCTGATTACAGCATTTCCAGAAGTCACAAGTCTTATACACGAGAGTTTTCCTCAATTTATTCTGGAAAAAATGTCAAGACATTACCTCAAAACAGAAGACGACCACATTGCTTATTTGTTCGAAACAGAAGCCGACCACATTGCTTATTTGTCCGAAAGTACGTGATCTCGATTGGGCAATGGAGCGACCATAAAGACGCGAATGAACTCGACTATTAGCCTTAGTTGCTTCAGCGGCTAAGAGATGTCGCAGCGAGTATACCGAACAGCTTTAGCAATGCAAACTACAGAAGAGACATTTTCACCTTCGAAACTGAAGTTGCAATGTGTTTCAAAACTACAAATTAACATAATTTTTTTTTAATTTTCTGCATTACAATTGCTCAGTCTCCACTTTTTTGGTTAGTGCCTTTAAATTTCTCGTTTTTCCGTTGCCGTGTGTTATGATTTTACGAAATTTCAGTGCGATTTTCTGCAGTCTTTTGTTTTACTTAAACTTTGTTAGTTCCAAAATATTCCACGCCATTTTGTTGTCACTGTTAACGTATATTCTTTCCCTCAGACTTGAAAAAGCTGTGTAATAGACATCATCACGTGAAATTGTATCTTGATGACGTGAAATATATAATCTTATTCGTATGTTTTAGAGATCACAGATCCAAATATGGATTTTCACAGGATACAGTATCCAGATACGGCGCACAAGAAGAGTTGCATCCATTATGCACTTACTTCGCCCATGGGGCGGCAGAGAGCGTTCAAGAATGTGTTCAAGTGTAGGGGGGGGGGGGGGGGACGAGAGACTCACTCCCTCGGTACAAGTGTCATCATGGGAAATGCAACAGTTGTCGCCCGCACTTCGTACAACAAAAGACGACGCGACGTTTCTATACAATGGACAGTCCCCGTACAAGAGAGAACATTAAGTTAACTTCTTTACTCCGATTTCAGGCAAATGGCGGGGTCAGAGGTGAAGCCCTAAATAAAGGCAAAGGTTGTGATAACGTGGTGTTGAGGATTGTAGGACACTTCACACAATGGATTAATAGCGGAATTACGACTGGTAGGGTAGGGAGAATTACGTAGACGAACAGCTAATCCAAAAAAACCTTCTCCTGTGTCGAAGGAAACACACAATTCCTCTGTTAATAAATATTAGATCGTTAATGTCATCTATTGAAATAATTGATACGTAATATATTCTGACAGACGTACATAAATTTAGCGAGCAAAATATGAGTTTTTGTGTGTCGAAAAAAAGGTCTATAATCAAGAAAACGATATATAAATTTATATAAAAATAATACGATATTCTGACATGGTACGAGACGACAAAGTCTGATTTTGTGTTCACCTTTTAGAGGCGACATAAAAGAAATTTCATTTCTGAACATAAACACTGTTATTAAAACAAATTATTTGACGTGTACCACCCCTGTTTTTGAGATATCACGACATGCGACGCCCTGAAAAAGGTCATTATCCAAAATGCCTAAAATTAATACACAAAATAATTCTAAGAGAAAAATTTACGAATTTTCGGCTCGTAAGACCAATTAATTTTCTTCATAATATTTCGAAGACTTTCTTTTTTTGTTATTATCCAGATTTTTTTACCTCAACAGGAAGAATATTTTGAACAAATTATTTTTCTTCCAAAAATGTGGCCTGAAGGGTGGAGGGTGTGTTGACACACGATTTCCATTCCGGCAGCGATAACTGCTCTGGCAGATTAAAGCGCCAACATCCTCCATGTCAACAACATCAGTTCCTTTGTTCCGTCCGTTCCTGCATGATGTTCTTTTATCGATGTCATGGCCTCTCCAGAGACGCGACCAGAACTACAACATTAACTTGGAAGAATGGCCGAAGTATAATCAGGATTAAAGGCAGTATATTAATAAGATGGAATGTTTTTGTTTTTTTTTTGCAAAACTTTACGTTCTGCGGACGGCACAATAAATGCATAGTGAAACACTTTGTCCTATCAGAAGCCAGTGAAATCAGCCCACTTTCAAATATAGGTCATTCATGTTGCTGTGGTTATCATCAAATGAGTTCTGTAATAGGTCCCACTGAAATACGATCAAGCTAGTTGATTGCTAACGCTGGTCTTGTAATCCTGGGGTCTCGGGTTCGATTCCTGGCGGTGCTCGAATTTATAACTTGTGTTGGGCAAGGCCTTGGTCTAGGCAACACGGAGTTTTCCTCCGGGGTCTTCCCCGGTTTCTCCGTGGCATCCCATTCACACACAGAAGATGGCAATGGCAAACCACTTCTGGATCATCTGCCAAGAACGTATATGAACAGGTCCCAGTCCGAGAAAAGGATGGAAGGATCCTGTTCATATGGACCTGTCGTCAGACAGAACACTAAATAAATAAAAAAAAATACGGGATTAAAAATAAATAATTATTTGTCATTTAAATTACTGGATATTTGAACGCGACTGCATCCTACCTCCAACCATAGCCCACCGATTCCTGATCGCATTCATCTCTGCCAATCCAAATTAAGACAGAGTTTGTTTTGAAGAACAAAAAAGGAACATTTTATTTAATCATCTGGAATAAATTTTGATTTTCGCCCCTGCGTAAATTTTTCATGCAATCTTTTCTGTGTTTGTTCAGGGCGATGACTTAATTTGAATCCACTGACACGAATAAATGGATTGAAGATTGATCGACATGCTACAGAGGGTAAAACCACTTTATTCCAGCTGTCAGTGAGGGGAACTCGTTAGCAGATACGTTTCTACGTGAATTTTACCACAGAACAAAACCTGTTAGAATACTTTTACCGAATATAAAAATCAGTTTCATCGAAACATTTTAATCTGAATGAATTTATCTGCATCGCCACACATTAAAAAAAAATATTAAAATGTTATAAATCCTTAGAATATTTTCGGCCAGATGCAGATGTTACTCTGATATGAGTTTCACGACTTAACATAAGACGCCTTAAAAAAAATTAAATACTAATTTTGAAAAGCTGCCGAGTTTAAAGAATTAAATTTCGTTGGATCCAACCTGGAGTCCAAACGCCTTTCATACTCTACTAAACTTCTAGTGAGGAGGATGCATGTTACACCTTCTTTTGGCTTATTCAATGTTGAACAAAAACATAAAAGAATCACGTCACGTGTGTTGTAAAGAAAAGGATGACTGTAGTTATCTTAGTGAAAGCTATTCTGTTGGGAATACTAACAACTCCTCCGTGACTAGCTGCTTAGGAGGCTCACATACCTATTCTATAGGACATTAGTTCGTGGGACTGGCTTTTATTCATGATTTACTTAGCAACTTTTAGTATGATTTTAATTAATAGTGTTTCGCTATATTTTATTTTTAAGATGGTAAAGTTGCGTCATATTGTGATATAATAAATATATATTATTTAAATCTTGTCCGTCTAATCACAATAAATTCTTATTAAATATTAAAATATTACAATAATTTACATTTAAACTATTAAATGATGTTCTTTATCGAATCGAATATTTCGATAAAGAACATCATTT
>NW_019059991.1:478007-492376 GCF_000696155.1 Zootermopsis nevadensis | reverse complement strand
CCATTCACTTTCTCCAACAATTAGTTTCCTTGTGCCAACACCATTCACTTTCTTCAGCAATTAATTTCCTTGTGCCAACACCATTCACTTTCTCCAACAATTAGTTTACTATCAATCCAGAAATAGAAGTCCCGAAAAAAATAATATGCATGTATCGTTCGAATAGAGATAAAATAGGGAAGTTCATTAATAAACTATAGTAAGAATCCTCAAGCCAAGAACTCCTCAATTCAAAACAAATGTGTTGCACGCACATGGGACTAGTTTTTTAAGTAACAAATGCTCTAAGGAAAATATATATAAATCCATTTTGTCCTGGAACTTAATTACCGCTTTCATTCTTATTAATCTTCGTGGTACGTTTTCTCTCGTCCCCCCCCTCCCCACACACAAGCACAAAACCACGTAATGCGTTGTTGAATGTTAACCCCTTGCAGAGACCAACACAGACATCCATTAAAGCACTCAACAAGGCATGAAATCAGCGGGGGGTCACATGCCTAATTCTTTACACCTCGCGTAAGTGGATACTCTTGTTTGAACGTACAGAAAGACGCCTAGGAAACTAAGTTGCTATAATTTAATCTGAGGGTTAATTTGACACTCGAAAGGGTAAGATTAGGTTCAGAGCTGCAATACAACGGAGGTACTCGCAGGAGGCCTTAAACTTAAAAATATACTTTGGAAATTTATTTTATTTGGATAATAATGATCATCAAATTCTTTCTTCGGAAGTTTAGCAACGATACATTTTTTTATAAATGTCAAAAAATAACGAGCAATGTTATTATTATAATAAACAATTAAGCGTAATTAAAACCCATAATTAATTAGGGCGATGAGTAATGAAGTTAGTAAGCACATACATTCAATTAAATCTGGAGCGGATATCGAATATCGAATGCACGTTTTCAGAATACAGCTATGTAACATGAACGGGTATAAAAGAGCTTCGATATTATATTAAACTTACAATTCCAAACGGAACGTGCTATTCCTAATTAAGAAGCAGTAGTTCCTTCGATTAATTACTGATCTGACGTCAAATATTTCACCATCCGTCATTATTTTAAACACGACTGTTGAGAAAATGTTCGACTGCCCTAGCATCTTTTAAACAGAATGCTATTTCAGTTGTAAAGTTCTATATTCTTTACTGGGCTAGATATGCGTACTGAATTCATAGATATCATACTAAATTATAATAATTTACATCGATTATATGGGCCATATAATAATAAAGAAAGCTTATCAAACGTAATATTAAAGTTCGATTACATTTTATTTAACCACATGATTCATCTCCAAATCATTGTATTTTCAATTAAATTTTTTTAGAAATACAATCAACATCATAAACAGAAAAAAAATCTATTTATATAGAGTGCCACCATCACAGAATGAGTCCTGGAATTAAATTATATTAAAGATAGGGCCCCTTTTATAAGTCCGTCGAACGTATAATTACAAACTTCGTTCATAGATGTCAGGCCTTACTCGTATTCAAACCAGTCCGTATTTCGTGCAAACTAATGTCGCTTGAACGGTTTTTAATCGCATCTGCTTCAAGGCAGTTTCGTTTCAGCAATTTTTAGAGTTCGTTGCTATGGGAACAGTGTGGTTTTTATCGTTTATTGTGCATCCTACATTGTCGCCAACCTGTTGTACAAAACCAAAACCTCAGTAAAATTTACGATTACAAATATTCAACATCTGTTGGGAAATACCGCAAATCCTAGAACGACAGTTTTCATTAGCAGATTCGAAAACATCTGTTTTCCGTAATTTTGCTGATATTTGAGTGCTTATTTAAAAAGTGTTCTTAAGACATTTGTCGCTTTGAGATCAAGAAGCTCAGGTTGATGTAACGGGATTGTACCAGTCATGACGATGTCAGAAAAAACAAAAGCGAAACAGAGGAAGAAAATTATTGAAAACGAAAAACGAGGAAGGTAAGAATAGAAAAAAATATAAAATCTAAGGAAATAAAATAAAATAAAAGCATTAAAATAAATAAAATAAAGAATAAGAAACGTATATAAAAGGAACGAACAACGGAACGTAAGAAATAAGACACGAGGCGCGAAAGGAAAGATAACACAGAAAAGGAAAATTGTTGGTATAGAAAGTGAAAGGAATTACATTAATATAAAGTCAGCGAGAATGAGAGAGAGAGAGAGAGACGGGTAAGAAAAATAACTAAAAAATAAAAGCTAAAAAGAATGGAGCAGATACGAAAACTGTATAAACCAAGACGAATACAAAGTCTCAGTCGACTGAATGGCTGGTTCGTGGATTTTGACTGTGGGTGTAAAATAATATTACTCTCATGACAGACATCTTATAAATCTCGCGAAAAAATAAAAAAAAAAAAATCCAAGGTTAATAAATACTCTTTCAATTTGCTGTCAAGGGATTTTGGGCTTTATGGAATAATATTATGATCGTTACCATGGTAACATTGTTAAAGATGGACTGTTACTTACGTTTATCTTAACCATGGTATGTGCTTTTTTCCGTTGTGCTTGGCGGACAGTTTTCTACCTGCTTATGATTTATTTATTTAGTGTTCTGTCTGACGACAGGTCTATATGAACAGGATCCTTCCATCCTTTTCTCGGACT
Source organism: Zootermopsis nevadensis (assembly GCF_000696155.1). Next base: position 489,752 of record NW_019059991.1, on the reverse strand, counting down.
GGGACCTGTTCATATACGTTCTTGGCAGATGATCCAGAAGTGGTTTGCCATTGCCTTCTTCTGTGTGTAAATGGGATGCCACGGAGAAACCGGGGAAGCCCCCGGAGGAAAACTCCGTGTTGCCTAGACCACGTCCTTGCCCAACACAAGTTATGCATCTTATAGAATATTTAATTTATCTTTATAGTCACGTGCTTGTCTCAGATAAAACATTACCACAGCAGCTAAAGGTCGGCGCGCAAATGACAGAGGGGCATGAACCATCCCAGTTTAATTCACGTTCTGAAATTAATGTTCATCCTCTTCACTCCAAATTTCTAGGAAGGAATCCTTAAAATCATAACAGTAAATTCTGAGCAGGATAAAAACTTATCCGTCGCGCTTATCGTATTTTGAACATAATTTTTTGCACACTTCGATGAATGTTATGAGTTTCGTAGAAAACTTATCAGAAACTTTTAGACGCTGCCCCCCCTCTACCGAACTGTCCCCCAGAGGCACAACTATAGGGCCTCGTGTAGACCACCTCCCTGCAGCTCAATCGTGACAAGGATTCAATCAAGTTAAGAGCTGAGTCCCCACTAAGTCGCCCATCTGTCTTTCCTCCCTCAAGTCTCCGTCTTTCTTTATTCAGGCACATGAAGTGCGTGGTCTCATGTTGGGAATGCGATGCGTTAAATATTTTCTGCAAACTGTCCAATTGTCAATGATTAAATAAAGACTTCCTGTCATATTCTGAAGAATATCTTGATGTCTTGTGAGATTTCATGTTATCATGGCGGCGTCTACAGAGATGACTCTCTTAAGGGATGCTGCACCATGTCTGGTAGAAGTTTCAGAACTGTCTGCTGCCTCTGAAACGTCCGTAAACGTCTACCAGAATACACGACTTGTCATCAAAGAATACAGTCTTGACGTCTATCTTGATAAAGAACAATAATCATCAGAAAACGTTCGAAGGGAAGGTCACAATCATGTACATAAATGGGGAATGTAATGTGATATTTTACAAGTGAATGTTTATATGCAAAGTCAGGATTTTACTCAGTTACTTATTTTACCACCCGATCTCTTACCAATATTATTGGACCCAATACAGAATCAGCAACTGTCTGATGCTCTATTATCGTCCTGAGTTCGGCTATTAATCTCTAAGCATCTGTATAATTATTATGTACGAAGTTAACCGACCTGTTACGGATGTACCCGAACAAAAGGGATGGGTAAATTTCCCACAAAACCTCAAACAGAGTTTCGTGTTTTAAATTTATATCCCCTTGCGTTCCAGAACTGTTTTAGGAAGTGGCTTAGACTTCTATTACGTCGGTCTGGATCACACACACACACACACACTATCCTACCTCGCACACCGCAACAAGGGTAAAAGCAAATTTATGGACCACTGAACAAGCTTAAAATAGATTTTAAACATCTGAGGCCTTCTCCAATTAATGCAGTAGCAAGGATAACGAGATAAAGTTCTGAGCACAGAAAATGTTATGGCAAGGGTTTATGTATGGATATGGTTTCAGAATTAATGCTCAATGCCTGAAGGCAATCCAGGTATACCCCAGACTCCTCCAAAAACGAACATCCTCCATATGCGTTGTGGCATTCAGACGAAAGGCTAAATAGGTGTGGAGTAATAAAACATAAACACAGAAATATCGCATGTGAACTAACACTTCCCATGAAAACTGAATATTAAAATATAAATAGAATTTTTATTGAAAAAAAAACTTTAATGCAGGTGCGAATTTGAATGGAGCGAGGGGTTTAATGAAACAAATCTACGTCCTGAATACAATAGTTTGATATCTACTCCATACGCCGATGAAAATTTTAGTAGCGACAGATATTAGAAATGACACAATGTCCGTTTATCGTAGAAATTGGATTAAATGGAAACCTGGTGTAATTAGAAAACTTTCCTGGGCATGGGAACACGGGGCGAGAAAGCGATGAGAAAATGCCTATAATAAATAGTTAGAAAATATGACAAGTTCATGTAAGTTTTGGAACGACGTTAAAAAAAAAATCCAAATTACATTTTCGAGGGAATTACGAGTGGATTGAATCCAGATAATTCACGAAAATATTCAGTTCAGAATTTTTTTACGTCTAACATAAGAATATGTAAAAATTAAAAGGCTAAAAAAATAGAATTGATCGTTCACCTGAAGTTTTTATGAGTGTAAAACTTGGTCCTTCTTCCTGCGTTAATATGAACTGACGACATAAGAACCACTAATAGGTACCTGAGGAAAATATACGGACCGACGAGAAAATAAAGCAATAAAATCCATACAACTACAATGAGAAATTCATAATTTATACTCTCACAAAACATTTTTAAGATCACAAGCTAATCAGAACTATGAGATGGAATAGGTTATGTAGCACGCACGGGAGAGATATGTTAATTCATACAAAATGTTAATCGGGAGATCTTAGATAAAATGTCACTTTTGAAACTTATATGAGATATTATTAAAACGGATTTTGAATAAATAACATGTGGTCCATATTGACTGGATTCAGCTATCTCAGAACAGAAACCAATATCGTTATCTTGTTCAAACGATAAATGATGATTATTTCTTGACTGTTCGAGGTAATATTAGTTCCCCGAGAAATATATCCCTCCGCGTAGTTATTTTAACGCGGAACGGTTAAAAAATGTAACAACTGAAAATAAATTGGTTTCAATTCACACAACACATGTTACAAATTCAGGAAAAGTTACACCTCAATGAATCACCTTTTCTCAAAAGCCCATCCTATCCAACGAAGAATCATTTCTGATTTAATTTTTTATATTTTAATATTTTCCGTCAAATCACAATTTTAATAAGATAATAAAATATAAAATATTTAAAATATCATTTCACGTCCTGAGGACGGTTAAATATAACCGAAACATGTCGTAAGAGACGTTCCAATTTGTAAATCGATCATTCGATGCGGAACGTGAAATGATATTTTAAATATTTTATATTTTATTATCTTATTAAAATTGTGATTTGACGGAAAATATTAAAATATTAACCTAATTCACAATATGACGCAAATATAGTACCTTATTAATTTTTTATGTTAACTACTGAGTTCATGATACACGAAACATTGTTTGTATTTCAATGGTGGAGCCATAAAAAATAGTTTGGGAACCACCACTCATCACGGCGAAGAGTTCAACTACCAACAGATGACAAAAGACTGTGAACAGCCCTGACGTATCGCATTCACGTACACATGGGAACTGATGCTATAGATATATATATGTCAAGTCCACGACAAAATACGAGTGGGATAACTTAAGCTAATAACCCCGGCACTCACCTATTGCAAACGAGAAAAACCACGAGAAACTTAGGCAGGAGTTTTAACCACTACAGAGACTGAAGTTAAAATCTGTCTGAAACCTTGCAAGTGTACAGCAAAATGTAGCGATACAGTGCGGATGAGTACCACCAATTACAGGCTTCAACGGACACTGTGATGAAGTGACTGGTCAGCTTTACATTCCATTCGATTTCACTTACTCACCGACTCACTCACGGAGAAAAAGCCCATATGTACCCAATAACCAATGGCGGGGTCGGTCAGAGAACACAAAAAATATCTTCTGGGCATCCGGTCATCCAGTTACCATCGGATTTATTGATATATTTGCTCCGGACATTTTTACACACGAAAGCATGATTTTAAATGCGAATATTTCACAGTACAGGGCTACCATCTGATTGAAAGACCTGACAGGTAAATGACATTTTCATTATTTTTTTCTTAGGTTTAAATCTTCGGTTCCCAACGACCCCAAAATTAAGACCTAACTGTAGAAAATGACAAATATATCGTGGTCGTAACATCCAGTAGCTACGAACTTTTCCTACTTATTGTATACGTCACCAAAATATATGCTTCAAGGCCAGGAAAGGACACCACACCCATTATCGGTCGGTCCCAGGTCCCTAGCACAACGTTGCCAGCTTACACTCTCCTCATTCGCTTTGGCTCCGATTGTGTTCGTGTTGCAACGCTGTACTACGTCGCTGTGACCTTGAAACATCCAATTTGGTGGCGACTACTATAGTTATTCCGACAGATTGACGTGATGAAATTATACAAATGATAAACAACAGAGTGACAACTAACTGGCTGCATTTTGTAAAGGAGGGTCTGCAGTGCGAACTCTCCACTGCACTAGAATATGGAAGCCTTTGCTATTTCTTTCCTGTCTTTCCCGAGGGACCATGTTTCAGTCAACGCCAAGAGATTGGATATGGCTTTCTGTGACTGAACGAGGGACTTTGTTGTGGTGCGGTGCAGGGGGTGAGATAGTGAGCTTGGTTCAGTGTTGTAAAATATCTTTGACACGTCTAAGTAAAGCAGAACTGCTTATATGCTCGACAAACATGGACACGGTGACGGATTAACTGCTTGTAAGCTGAGAGAGTTATCGCTTCTTCAGTTATGTAGTGAGAAACTGAAAAAAAGTTACTAGTTTTACGTCGAGTGAAGAAGTGAGATTCTCATGTACACACTGTACAAGTTACAAGTACATTAAAATTATACACATATAAAGACAAATTAATTTTTTTAAAGAGCAACGAGTTATATAATTTCTGAAGATATCGATATAATTATCGGTGGGTAACTCCGCGTGAACACGCTGCCTCCATCTTCAACTAACATTAACATTGGCCACCAATTATTTTCCGTACCTAGGCATCAGATTAGCTATTAATTTTGAACACCCGCTTGGCTGTCTTCTGGGTTGTAGCACCGTATAGTCTACCAACGTTTCATAGGTCCTTGCTGCCTCCATCGTCGGGGCGATCGCCCTTATGGACCATCGCCGGTTGGTACTGAAACTGCTGAACACAGAGCAGACAATTCAGCGAGAAGAAAATACTCCCCCTTCTCACAAGGTACTTGCGGGTAACGTGGCTCGGCAAACGAAAAGGTGTATAAAGTGTATTTTTATTATTATTATTTAGTGTTCTGTCTGACGACAGGTCCATATGAACAGGATCCTTCCATCCTTTTCTCGGACTGGGACCTGTTCATATACGTTCTTGGCAGATGATCCAGAAGTGGTTTGCCATTGCCTTCTTCTGTGTGTGAATGGAGTAATTGTTGGGATGCCACGGAGGAAAACTCCGTGTTGCCTAGACCACGGCCTTGCCCAACACAAGTTATAAATTCGGGAACCGCCGGGAATCGAACCCGAGACCCCAGGGTTACAAGGCCAGCGTCGGTAGATGTCAGCGTTTCGGAAAAACTTACTGTCTCCATCTTGAGGGCTAAATATGGCGAATATTTTTTCTCCGATGCGTTATCATCTACCAACAAATATATACGGCGCTGAAATCCGGAAAAATAACATGTAAAATTTATTTTAAAAATACAAAAATTACATTATCAAAAGAATAAGAACGTAGAAAAATCTGAGACTGACACAGCAACAATTCGGATGAATACTGTTTTGATCTCAACAACGTAATATATTGTTTTTATATCACAATAATCTACTACAGGCAGTCTGCAGCCTTCAGACTAAGTCACCGGTTTGAGGTTAAGCAAACCTCGAGTAAAACCTTCTATGACCTTACAGCAAACATGCATGTGTGACTGCTCGTCCATCTGCCTGTGAATAAATAAGCAATGCAATGGCAATTGTGAATTTATCTCCCCTCGCCGAATTTCGTACCAATCCAGCACACACCTCACTTGAAGCCACAGTGTTCCAAGCCCAGGGCGTTAATTAAACAGCAGAGTAAGAGGCGTGGGTTTCGAAGTTAGCATGTTCTATCCTCTCACCCTCCACCTCTCCGAGTTCCCTAAACTAAACCTATTCATGCACTGTATGAGAATCCTCTGCAATTTTCAGTACCTGCGAGCAACAGTGACATATACTTCAAGTTACACATATTTCGTCATAAGATTAATAGACTTTAAACCCATCAGTCAGCCTACTTCTCCAAATCCCTAGCTCCATTATCGCGAAATGTTTTGCATATTTTAAATGCATGTCAATTACATTTATACATATTTAAGTGCGTGACTGGAAGGAGATTCTGGTCAATTACGGCACGTAAAATAGACGGGCGAAGTTTTAAAATAATGTAAGACTTGAGGTTCTCACAGCGCTGTGTAGTCTGGTCGATGTTTACCAACGTTTCAGAGGTCATACTGCCTCCGTCATCAGAGCATGAAGATTTCCGTCTTCTGGGTTGTTGCGATGTGTAGTGTGGGCGATGTTTACCAACGTTTCAGAGGTCATACTGCCTCCGTCATCAGAGCATGAAGATTTCCGTCTTCTGGGTTGTTGCGATGTGTAGTGTGGGCGATGTTTACCAACGTTTCAGAGGTCATACTGCCTCCGTCATCAGAGCATGAAGATTTCCGTCTTCTGGGTTGTTGCGATGTGTAGTGTGGGCGATGTTTACCAACGTTTCAGAGGTCATACTGCCTCCGTCATCAGAGCATGAAGATTTCCGTCTTCTGGGTTGTTGCGATGTGTAGTGTGGGCGATGTTTACCAACGTTTCAGAGGTCATACTGCCTCCGTCATCAGAGCATGAAGATTTCCGTCTTCTGGGTTGTTGCGATGTGTAGTGTGGGCGATGTTTACCAACGTTTCAGAGGTCATACTGCCTCCGTCATCAGAGCATGAAGATTTCCGTCTTCTGGGTTGTTGCGATGTGTAGTGTGGGCGATGTTTACCAACGTTTCAGAGGTCATACTGGCTCCGTCATCAGGGCGATAAGTATGAATCATAGCTATAAATTTCGGTCGTGTCTCCTCCGGTATTCTATACCCTATTCTTGTAAATATTTCTCAGAAAAAAAACCCTTGTATAATGGATTTATTTGCAGAACTTTGCACATAATTCTATGACGTTTAATCAAGAACACGAAAAAATACCTTTTCAACGTACCTTACTTTCGCTAATTAGACCCTCTGACTTGAACCGATTTTGAAATAATTCTGAAAGTTCCGGTTCCTTTCGTTGGACTGGACTCGAAAAATCCCAGGGAAAATTATAACACGAGACTACACAACACAGTTAAAATAGAACACATTACCTGCATGTATTACTTGACTGAATTCGAAATAAGGGATTCAGTTGTTGGTACGGTCCAAGACAATACGCATCACAAACCGCTGAGATTACCTTGCTTTTTCAACTCGATATCTATAACCATGATCGATAAATCTGTACTATTCAGTTTAATTCAGTCGAAGCCAAATTGCTTTCCTGTAGGTTCATCAGTATGAAACACTGACGACAATACGGCCATAATTAATCACACGCACAAAACAATACTTACCAACATGACATCTCGTACATGTTACAGATTGCTGATTGCCCCTGCTGTCTCATTTCTCACATTCTTTAGTCGTAAGTCATTATACGTTCTACTTTTCTCTCTTAACAACCCCTGCACGCCAATCTATTGCTGCCAAAAACAGCAATTAACTGACCGGGGTCTCATTAGTTCCAGGATTTGACACTACGTGGACCTACTATCAGAGCCAGAGGACAATCTCAGAGATCGGTGGTTTGCAACGAGAGGATATATACACTGTCTCCACAGTGTAACAATGGAATAAGAGAATTATTGCCATCATTAGTTGAAACTGGGTTCATTACAGCGAAAAATTACACTCGCGTTGCCAATACCGGAGGCTAACGTGGCCTTAAATTCTTGGCGAGACGTTAAAATATTATTTCTGAACAAATTTAATTACATATATTCTGATTTCTGAATCAGTTTTGAAGAATATATGATTAAAATCCACAATAAATTATCACAGAAGTATGATGATGGTTGTTTTCGTTTCAGAGGTCCGTGCTGCCTCCATCATCATCATCAGGGCCTTCGAAAGGCGTCGTAATTTCCAGCGGAAGGCGATACAAGTTGTAAAAGTTTTCTTAGCCGCTGTGGCAATGCAGTTATAATTATGTTCTGTGGTAAAACTTTATAGCCTTCATGTCAGACAGTCTCTGTGGAAAAATTGAACAGAATGTTTCCGGTAAAATAAACCTTTCTATTTACCGACGCATGTGCATAATAAAAAGAATGAAGACTCTTTTTTACTGCTATAAACGCGATGTTCTTTTTATTTTAAAAGAACACACAAAAATTGCTACAATTTTATGTCAAGAAAAATAGAGATGTAGCAATAAATGTTTATTCCGTGGAATTTTGTGCCAGGCCACTCAGAAACTTCGCTTGGTTTTTAGATATGATAAAGTTGTTAAATATCTTCATTCTTCGGTGCAAGGAACTCCCACGGTCAGAATGCTTGAGACGTTCATTCAACGGCTTGTAAAATACATCCAAGCTTAAAACACACAGTAGTTTTAATAATTACTCAATAAATTCCATATTACCTTCTGTACGCATTCAATTTTCTCACAGAGTAATGAACCCCCCCCCCCAAAAAAAAAAAAAAATTGAAAACACTGTAATAGGATTTAACAAAATGTGTCATGTTGTTTAATTACTATAGAAGTTAATCCTGAAAACATAGATAAAGATTTTTAACTCACGATTTTTTCTCTGTTACTGCAGATAAATTTAAGATGACTCCTTCAAAACAAGACACAATCATGTTCATCCCCACACGACATTCAGAACTGTTAACATTTTTCGCCGAATGAGACCCATATCTAAAAATAGCGTACTTAAATATTTTACGAAACGTATTAATTAAATCCTATATCAGCTCCCAATAAAATATCACAAATAAAAGACTAGAAATCTTAGGATAAAGGTGTCAGTATCCGAGCATCTAGAGAGAAGATTGTGTCTAAGATTCACCTTCAGAAATTTTATTTGTTTTGTCTTGTTTTTAAAAATACTCAGGCTTTACTTAAACATAAATATCGTCAATATTACCCGATTCACACCAGACCCATACTCTATAAATTTAGTTTAACAAACTTAAAATAATTTCACTCTTAGTGGTATTTCAATAGGCCGTGTGTTCACGTGGTAACGAACACAATTTACCTGACGGCCTAACAAACATTAACGAATAACTTTACTGCTTAAAAAAATAGGTTTATATATATTCTTTTTACGTAATATATGGCGGGGGAGGGAACTCTGCTCTCAAATTTGTTACGGCCATTGGTTAAGGACAAGCAAAGTGAAAGGCATATATTAAATTAATTTCACCTTCCAGGTCTCTTGTGTCAACACCACTGCCACGTATCTTGCTTGGTCCTCCATCAAGCGTGAGACTGCTCTTTGTAGCTGCAGTAACAAGCCGTGAGTACGAACAGGGGGAAAAGGGGGCCGCAGCTAGAACTCCTTTCGCTCGACTTGTTCCGCATAAGAGACCATCAAAGCAGGAGGCTTCCAGCCATGAAGACAGGACAGAATCGATAACCACAACACTATCGAAATCTCGGTCACTTAATTCAATCAAAACGTTCAAATTAACCTCAGCACAAAGTATCTAGAAACATGACTCTCCTAGACAATTCATATTCTAAAAAAAAAATTCTGTCTTCTAACAGAGGTTGGCTGACGTTTCGGAGGCCATTACTGCAGGTCGATCATCACGATGACGACAGAGGCAATAAATATATCAAAAATCTGGACCCTACAGAATCACTGGCATCGGTGATGGTGTAGGAATCAAAATCTGTCCCTCACGGAAATCAAACCTCAAATATCCAGCCAGTAACCACTCACTATAATAATTCACATTAAAAACTTAAACATAGTAGTTTTTGCAACAAATAATGGGCCAGAAGATACAAATAAAGACTAGTATTTGAGATTATCACAGCGGTAAGAATAAATATTACTGTCTTCTGGGTTGTAGCACCGCGTAGTATCATAGATATTTACTGAAGTTTCGTAGATCTTTGCTGCCTCCATCATCAAAGCGATAAATAACGATGGAGACATCAAGAGCCTCTGAAACGTCGGTAAAATTCTACCAGACTACACAGTGCAACAACACAGAAAATAAATTACAGATTTCAATAAATATCTCACCTAGCAATTTAAAATAAAATTCGTGTATGGATCTTATATGATTTATTTTTGTGGCGAGTGACAATATACTACCTATATTGTTAATATATAATTGTATATTCTAAAGCAGTTTCAGAAATCTTGATTATGTTCTAAGTCAGCACGATCCCGAAGGCCACGTGTAAGTAACTCTAATATCCAGACCTGGGCAGAGAGCTAAGCCCTCGGCATTAAAATGGACATCCTTCGCCTCGTATCTTTAAATTTAGCCGCAGTATATGAGGGGGGCTACACGCGCCATAAAATCTATCCCCCTCCGAAACACAGCAATAACGTTACACATATGAGAGAAAAAGTGACATAATGGTTGTAGAAATTTTATATCCAGTTTCCACAGAGAATAAACAGAAATATAACAAACCTCTCATCCAAATGGAATCTACAAGTAAGAGTGGCGTAAAAGAATCTCAGTATCGAATCAAATTCTGACATTTCAGAATAACAATGTTGGAAAATCAATCTAAGTTACAGTGAATTCCATTTACCTAAACATCTAAGACTTGCCACTAAATCCTTCACAGGCTTAAGATATTTAAATTACACCCTTCCCTTATTAGTACCTTACTATCGATTACCTTTAATTGATATATAATAAAAAATAATCTAAATCTAAATCTCCAGTCCTGTGAACAGTTCATTAGACGTAAGATCTAGAAATATATTTTTATTAACCTCTGTCAGGAATTTAAATCCAAACAAACACCAAACTTACTTATACGATACACGACCGAGCGTTGCAAAGCGCATCATTCCAAAGCCGGAAACGGATTCCGAATGAAGCACATAACACCCTTGAAATGCCATGTGACAGGACACCAACATTTTGACGCTAATCGTCGTGAGCTAGTTAACTGTCAGCGTTTGTTTCTCACAGCCGAAACCAACTTAACCCAACCGTCTCCTCCTTCTGTGGGCTGTGCTCCGTTCTCCGCTCTGGCGACTACAACGCCTGCAATATTCTGATTAGGCTACACGCTTAACTTCCGAGATGAAGAAGTTGCCGCACTCTCGCGGCGTTCCGTTCTTACTAGATTTTGTTTCAAGGTTAAAAGATTTCTTCACTCGTAGATGATATAAAGACAGTTACCAAATATGAATAAAATGAGAGGATTCATAGACGAGACGAGCTAGAATAAAATATAATTGGGTCCATAGTAGCCTCTTCCAATATAATTTCACGGAATTCGCCTGGAATGACCAAAGAAAACCACAAAGCATTTCAGAAGCTCAGGTAACACGTCCTTGGGGGCCAGTTCTTTCGTGTTGGTACAAGCCTTTCGACAGGCCGTCCAAATATCAGAATCGATTCTGACGAAGAGAACTAAGATACGAGGTGCGATCAGAAAGTTTCAAGACTGTGTCAATAGAGGGCGAACCGGATGTAGTACGAGCTTCTGCCGCTAAGGGGTTGGACCTACATTCATAGTGAATCAGTGTGCCAGCCGGCATCATCGAATTAGCATTTGTTTCTTAGTTACGGGCGTTTTGGTAGTGCATTACACCGACCCTCCTGCGATTTCGGAATGGCGTGTGCATCAAATTTTGCCAAAGACTCGCCAAAACGGCTACGGAAACCTATGAAATGCCAAAGCAAGCATTTGGGGAGTCCGCAATGGGTCGTGCACAAACGTTTGTGTGGCATTCACGTTTTAAAAATGACCGAACCTCTGTCGATGATG
>NW_019059991.1:445981-460128 GCF_000696155.1 Zootermopsis nevadensis | reverse complement strand
GGGAAGGAGATTTGAGACGATAGAAGAGATTCAGGCAGAATCGCAGATGGTGCTTGATAGGCTGACAAAGAAAGATTTTCAGGGATGCTTCCAGGCTTGACAGCGGCGCTGGGATCGTTGTGTTCACTCCCAGGGGAACTACTTCGAGGGTGATGGATGAATTTAATACCTGAGATAAGTGTACGGGTTTTTATACGCGCACCTCGTATACATCATAACTAACGAGCTTGGAAAAGTGACGTTAGATGGATCAGGAGTAAACCAAATGGAATATTCATCCCTTAAAAACTATCTAATAGTTTATACATGTTAAAAATTTCGCCAGGTAAATTCTAGAATGGCGTCTTCTCTCGTATTCAGTTTCAAATTTCTTTCAGATGTTATAGTAAATTATTCGCACCATTAGCTCGCTTGCTGCTACCCTCATGAGTTACGAGGGTCGGTGATGGCTGGAAATGCGCTGTGGCGAAGAAGCTTCAACACTAATCGATTAATCGAAACTCCAAGCAGATCTATGTTCACCGAGGTATTTCGAAAAGAGGTACAACTGTGCAATTATTGCATGAATACCAATCTCCTTTATAAGAGGGACTTTTATTTCACGAAGTTTAAATTAGTTTTGTAACTCTGACACTTTCTGTGTAATTACGTGTAAAGACGACATATACAGACTAGGTTAGTGGAAAGTTACGGATCACTTCAGGATGTAATTACTATAGTTGAAATAATTTCACCCAATCCTAAACAACATGAATTAGCCCTGATAATTGCATACTTTGTACTTGAACTGAACCACAGTAGAACGTTCTGTAATTACCTGCGTTAATTAGCATTTATAATTAAATATAAGCAGGTATTTTTTTAAAATTCCTACAGGCGTTCTAAAACATACTATTAAAAATTCCACATTTCTCAGATTCGTTACATTATTTCTGTCTTTCATAGTTGAAATATTATTGAAATTACACTCGTCGGGATTGTTAAATATTATTGGTTTATTCCACGACTACGTTGCTGTAACTGCCAAGATGTAGACTCATGGATTATCTGATGTAGACGAGTAGATATTGCAGGGATTCGAGGCATTTTAACCCTTTCAAGCTGATAAAAAGAGACAGAGGGAGGTGAAAAAGACAGATACAGAGTCGAAACAAAGAGGGAACTGTAGGGAAGGAGTGTGAGACACTTTATTTCGGGGAGGGGGGGGAGAAAGATTGTCTTATAGTTAGAAGGTTCGTAGGTAAATTGCATGCTCTTGCTTCTAGTAGTAACAGAATAAAAGTGAAAACATCCATTATCATGGCAATGAGTTGATGGAGGCAGCAAGGACTTTGGTGAACTTCTACCAGAATATACGACGCTACAACCCAGAAGACAGCCATCTTCAAAATAATCGCTGTTTATATCGAAAATCACATGAAACCAATAAATACGAAATAAATATTTGTTTTGCTGAAGTAGGTTGGATCTGAATGGATAAAATTATAGGAAACAATTCAAGTAGACCTCGATGGTAGATATTTTATTTGTAGTGTTCTGTCTGCCGACAGGTCCATATGAACAGGATCCTTCCATCCTTTTCTCGGACTGGGACCTGTTCATATACGTTCTTGGCAGATGATCCAGAAGTGGTTTGCCATTGCCTTCTTCTGTGTGTGAATAGAGTAATTGTTGGGATGCCACGGAGGAAAACTCCGTGTTGCCTAGACCACGGCCTTGCCCAACACAAGTTATAAATTCGGTGACCGCCGGGAATCGAACCCGAGACCCCCAGGATTACAAGGCCAGCGTTCTAACCGCTAGACCACCGTGGCGGTTATGGTAGATATATAGGAATTATTTTACGTCACATACTATATATATAAAAAAACCCACACAACATTAATTCTTAAACGTCACTACAGCCTGTGGCAACTTATGATCGTCTGTCGTTTTAAACGTCGTTGAACACAGTGGAAACAGTGGGGTCAACAGAATCATCAAAGAGCCGGACTTTCGGTCCATTGCCTGCCGAATCCTGATACTGACTCCCTCATTGACAAGCTTCGTAGGGGCCCTCGTTTGGATGATCGATGTGTCTCCCTCCGAAGGCCTTCGTGTGGAACGCCACTCATTCTGCATCTCATCATTCATTCCAGTTTACGCGTATGAATACGCACCAGTTCTAATTTTTGAAACTACGCACGTGGCATTACGAAACATAGAAATGGTTCCTTCTTAGCTAATAACAGCAGACATCAAAATAAATTAAACTGCACGTACCTTAAAATTTAAATCCACTGAAACATTAGCGTCAATTTGGGGGGGTCGAAACATACGTCGTTCCGCTTAAGTAATTAACTTACGTATAATTAAAAAATACAGCAGCAAAATTATGAAATTACGATATTTGAATTTCTACGACACAGTTGGAAAGTCCCAAGGTGTTTCTGCCCCAACACGTATTCTTGCGAAACAACCGACAGACAGACGCAATTACGTCTGGCGTTTTCGTATGAGGGAAAATTATAACAGAAAAGAATTACCGTGCTCTTAATAACTTTGGCTTAATTATTTAGTACTCCTTACCAATGCACTTAAAAGCACGCAAACATTAGAAAGAGACAGAGAATTAGTCTGCGTTACCCATTTGCGGAACAGCAAAAATAATTAAGATAGCGCTTAAACGTGCCAGATAATATTACACGTTTGTAATGCAAAAATGATCTAAAGCACAGTACGAATCTGTATTGAATTTTACTCTTGTGACAGAGGCTAGACGATTATTTTCACTCCTCCCAAAATCAGATCTATTAATATACGATTAATAACCGTTATGGGGAGTATCTGTGAGGTACTTAACAGATTTGGTACTTAAATAACTTAACAGTTCTCGAAATAAAACCATTAGAAATATATATACGGTATTATTATTTTTAAATGATAATACAGAATGCCTCCCCCCTAAAAAACGCATATATATTATAATACGAAATGTTAACCTTGTTATCTATACCTTGTTTTATGTTTACGACGGAAACCTAGTGTGCTTTACACTTAACAGATGGCACGGCAATATCTTTTCCCATGATTCATATAGGCATAATGGCGGAGAGTCGATTGAGTTTCAATGAATGTGTGTATTTATCTTTTTTTTTGGGACAACCTGTAGTTTAAATTTTAATAATTGAGGCCTCCGAAGAGGCAAAAATGGCAGTATATTTTTTTCTCTTACTGACAATGTGACACTTGTAAAGTTTCTCGTTCGAATAAAGTTTGACGTTGCCTTTGAACAAACTCGAGACATCCGTCAGCGAGCTGCATTCTTGAAGGTCACAAGAAAATCGTACAACGTTGCAACACTAACAACGGAGACTAGACGAGTAAAGACAGCTTAGAACTCGCACCGTAACAAAGCTAGGACAGCTGTACTGATGGCCTAAAGACGAGTATGAAGCTGAAGGGTGGCAAAGTCCTTCTGTAACCTTGAAACATGGTCACAGGTAATTTCTGTCTGTCCGTCTCCCTTTTTATAACAGCTCAGCTTTTATTCTCACTTCTGAATGAGGTCTTTGAGAAAAATACGTTTGACATAAAAATTCCAACATGCCTATTGTAATCTATATACAAAGATAATCTTTCTTTTAGATAATATAAGATACTTTTGTCAGTTTTGAACAAACCTGATACAAAATAATGTTTAAAAAGAACACGTATTTTGTTGCAAAAGGAACAGATTCTCCCCATATACAGCTCACGAACCACTGTGTGCTGAAAATGATTCGAACGTGAGGGTTTGGTCACTTTAATGATCCCTGGATCGGATTTAGGGCGTGTGTACAGAAGAGAGGGAGTGACTTCGGTGGCTTAGAATCTGATCACAAGGGACTTAGATAAAAGCAATGCGTATCGCAGACGATCCTTGAAGGATTATAATCTAATATCTGGTTGGATCCAAATAAAACGTTATGGCGTAGAGAATTGGTGCAGAGGTTCTAAGATGGACTGGAGCCACTAGACCCCTCCCTCAGGAGACCACAGTTATAATCCTTTTGGGCCATATATCTCGAACATTCACGACCATCACCACAGAAGTTTGCCGTACGCTGAACAGGTTTGATAGAGATGGTAAAGTTGCGTCATATTGTGATATAATAAATATATATTATTTAAATCTTGTCCGTCTAATCACAATAAATTCTTATTAAATATTAAAATATTACAATAATTAACATTTAAAATATTTAAAATATTAAATGATCTTCTTTATCGAAATATTCGATCGAATATTTCGATAAAGAACATTATTTAATATTTTAAATATTTTAAATGTTAATTATTGTAATATTTTAATATTTAATATTCGATCGAATATTTCGATAAAGAACATTATTTAATATTTTAAATATTTTAAATGTTAATTATTGTAATATTTTAATATTTAATATTCGATCGAATATTTCGATAAAGAACATTATTTAATATTTTAAATATTTTAAATGTTAATTATTGTAATATTTTAATATTTAATATTCGATCGAATATTTCGATAAAGAACATTATTTAATATTTTAAATATTTTAAATGTTAATTATTGTAATATTTTAATATTTAATATTCGATCGAATATTTCGATAAAGAACATTATTTAATATTTTAAATATTTTAAATGTTAATTATTGTAATATTTTAATATTTAATAAGAATTTATTGTGATTAGACGGACAAGATTTAAATAATATAGGTTTGATAGACTTCACATGGGCCTACTGACAACTTATGTCTTTAAACAATTTAAATATGCCTGTCTTATCAGTTCGTCCGTCTATTCTGGTACATGTTTACCAACACAACACATTAATTGGCACTTGTGGGTTATCGGGACACATCGTTTTAAAAATAGGTTAGGTTAGGTTAGGTTAGGTTAGGTTTGGTTAGGTTAGGTTAATGTGTGTGAATAAATGACATATACTTGAAAGTTATTATATTTTATTTCAATAAATGACAACTAACCTAATCTAACTTATTTTTAATGAGATGTGTCCCGATAACCAACAAGTACCCATTATTTCTAAACACAAATAACAAAGTCACAAAATTAGTACAAGGGATAACAACAAAGAATTTGAACACACGAGATTGTAAATTCCTTTCATTTATGAATAACTCCATTAATTCACAATGTCGCAATGCTCTTCAAATAAAATTCACGCACAGCGCTATGAAAACACTTCATATATATATATCACCACAAATCATTTTTCTTCGAAATGGGCACTGCGGTTTCTGAGAAGTGCAATGTGGAATTTCCAGACAACAGTTTCTCGATGTAATCAAAGCCGTTCTTTGTTCTGTCTAATGACGTGACCAGGTGCTCGGTCTAACTGCTTATCTGAATGCCCACAGCACGAAGCCCACGCTCGTGAGAGGTCTGTTGAAAGCAATTTTGTCCTCATGGCTGTCCTGAGAGCCTCGGGTGTCTGGCTGTGTGGGAGCAGTTCACAACAGTCGACCGGTCGATATCGACACTCGAAACTGCGACACGGAGTACAGGTAGCCCTCGATTTGCGCCGATTCAGAATAACGCCGATTTTGAAACCAGCAAATCAAAAAAGTGAAAAAAAAAATATATTTTACTATTATTTATAAAGTTTTACAATGTATCTCGTACTGATTCTTGTACTAAATCGTAATTCTTACATCGCTGATTTCGAATAAAAATTATAAATACAGTCATCTCTGCAATTACGTGTGTTTCGTTAACGCGAATTTGCTCCAATGAGATCGATGAATCGATAAAAGCTGTTTGTGAAATGCAAACTTTTGCATATGCGAGTTTGCTCTTATGTGCTTTAAACTTTCAAAGGACTAATTTCATTTCTGCGGAGGTACCGGGGTTATTTTTACTACGCGATTTTCTATAGGTCGGCGTCTTACATGAATGCAACTCTCGCCTAACAGCAGGATGACTGTACACATCAATCACATGAAATAATCGCGGAGACCAACGAATTGCCGATTGTAAGTGTATAAAATATATTTTTTAAATTCCCTTTATTTTATTTACGTCATTTCAGAGCTTTAAACGTAATGCCATTATATTACTCGTCAATGTTTTGGTGCTGGGAACGCGTGTCATTGACTTCCCACTGATTTACATTATAAAAGAGTTTCAATTTACGCCGATTCAGTTTACGCCGTTCGTCCAGGAACACATCCCCGGCGTAAATCGAGACCTACTTGCATTAGTATCTAACGAATAAAAAATTATTCCAGATCTTAATTCTTTAGTATCTGAATAGGCCAAAGGGTATATAATATACGAAAAACATAAAATATGGATTGAATTAAATATATAAGCATAACACTGAATAAAAGTCATAAATGTGTATGCTGTATGGAGCCTGTCTATACATAATAATAGGTCGTTTTAAAATGTTTCGAATTTAAATACACATTCTCAACCTTGGCACCCCACGGTAATCTTTGGATAGGAGTCTAGGTGCATCCTCAGGGATCGAACCCCGAACGCCGAGACCGTAGTCAAACACTGTACTGACTGAATTACCCTAGCTCACAATTAATCCTGTCTCGAGCTAACTAATCCATTTTAACGCTCTAGATATTTGAGGTTAAAGTTTGAACGGGGCTGTTAAGATACGGGGCCCACCCCCAGTGACTGGAGCGCCCGAAGCGTCAACTTGGTGTACTAGTTAGTATTGTTTACACGGGAGTTGTGGGCGGTGAGGCTGAGACTGGAGCAATGCAAGCTTAGTGTCACGAATAAATGTATATTTCCGATTAACACAGATGTGTTCAGCCCAGTTATAGAGCATTTATAATCGAGAACACTTTTAACATCGTAACACGTACTGAAGTGACACAGTGATTTACAATAATTATCCTATTTCTAGTGCTAATACTTTCATGATCGTTTTTTGTTTCTTATTAGTTTACTAGGCAGCCACGGTGGTCTAGCGGTTAGAACGCTGGCCTTGTAATCCTGGGGGTCTCGGGTTCGATTCCCGGCGGTGCCCGAATTTATAACTTGTGTTGGGCAAGGCCGTGGTCTAGGCAACACGGAGTTTTCCTCCGTGGCATCCCAACAATTACTCCATTCACACACAGAAGAAGGCAATGGCAAACCACTTCTGGATCATCTGCCAAGAACGTATATGAACAGGTCCCAGTCCGAGAAAAGGATGGAAGGATCCTGTTCATATGGACCTGTCGTCAGACAGAACACTAAATAAAAATAATATTAGTTTACTTAAAGATGTCTTCTCAACTATTTTAAGAATTACATTCTGTATCAATAAAGAAAAAAATCACAATGCGTATTGAGTTTTTTTTCTCACTTCTAAATTAAGACGTAAAGAATATACATTGATGGAGACTCGTAACTTCAAAATGTTACAACTCTAGACTTGTACAGGAATGTAAGATCAAGGATGAAAGATACCACGTGTTCCTATGGCAACTAATGTTACTATTTTCGTGCGTGTCTGTGGGTGACACAGGTTATTTCCGACACTTATCCGTCAGGATAAACCATGATTCACATTCAGAGAAAGCGACGTAGAACACAGACTGTGCACACATGCGTGTCTGCCTTACGAACTTCTTTAAACGCCAACCAGTACTGCATTCTAAAATGATTCGCTCAGACAAACCGATTTAAAGAACCACGCTATGTGCATATCTAATTTATACACTCGTTTACTTAACGATGACTTATTGAATTAATGATTAATAAACATAAAAATATTGGTGTTGTACGCATTCCTGACTTGAAGTTACCACAGTTGTCAAAACACAAGGGTAACTATGAACCACTTTTAAAAGTTGCGAAAACTGCAGTCGAAGTACACTCGGTGTGACACGACATCTTAAGTAACTACTAAGACACGCGGGCAGACGAGGGCTGTTGTGTATTACTCCGCGCGCCTGCGCAAAAGGGACAGAGAAAAAACATCGCATCTACGCCCGCATGTAAAAATATTATAAAAATATTTTTTCCGCATAAAACCAAAGCCGCGAACAAGGCTTGTTACTGTCCAGACGAGTTTAATTACAATTAATTACGAACCTGCTCTTCCAGCAACATTTAAACGGAATTTAAAACCGAATTAAACGTCTTTTATAAACTACTGCCATGGTGCTTAAAGCTAGTTACATGTAGACTACTCGAACGAACATACATTTCCATGTAAATTGTGTTCCAGAGCTTAAAGCTTTATCAGCACCCATTAAACGTGGAAACATTACTTTAACTATCGAAAATTACGTCCATGTACCATCCTATATTGAGCAGTACGTCGATGCATATTAATGTAAGGAAGATATTCATTTCCCTTTCTGCAACAAACTAACCGTAAGCCTCAAACTTCGAAATTTAATGGCTAAAGTTTAGGTTAGGTTAGAAATCGCCACAACAGCAAACTGAACAATAGACATACGTTATACTAGCTAAGGGTAACTACAGTCCTTAAACATATATTTCATAGTCAAGCTTCTTGAAAATCGATTCAAAGTACTACGCAGTGTGATTCAGTTTCATTGAAGCATAACCTGAGCGTTAATTTGAAACGCCTCGCCTGCTCTCTAGCGGTACAAGCTGCTAACATAAGCAGAGAGATTTCGGTTTAATTCTCATTTTCTGCGTCCTAATTTATATAAACATCTTATAACGGGGTAGTCGAACGAAAATTGCTTTCCACTCCAGCAAGACTTAACAAAACTGCATCCTATAAAACATTCCCTACTTATAACCACAAGGCATATACAAATTAAAAAGACGCCAATTTTTAGACGCCTTGACAAATAAATGTTACAAAAATGCCAACCCAAAATGGACTCTAAAAACGAAATTTTAATTTGGTGAGTTTTATTAAAATTAATTGATATTTTTTAAAATTGTCAGATTTCAGGTCCTGACGGCGGCTAGCAGTCTTCTGGAATGTTGCACCGTGTAGTCGTGAATAAATTTACCGACGTTTCTGAGGTGCTTACTGCCTCCATCATCAGGGAGATCGCCAGCCTAGTGACGATATATTTTAACAGTGTCAAAAATTCTAAACTTAGTATTTGCAGCAGAAAGAGTATTTGGCTGAACCAAGACCTCGATGCAAATTACAACCAATCAGTTACACTCTGTGGTAGATTTTAAGAGTAATGACGACCTACGTCTATGCACCTATCTCAGTAATATAAATTTACAGGTTACATAATATTATTTTGTCACTGGGAGTAAAACAGACTGAAAATATGGATGAAAGAGGATAATAAAATCGTTTTAAATCCCAGTTTTACGTACGTCTACATCTAATTCTACTAGATTTATTTCTAAGATGATAATTCGTAAATCACCCTAATAATATTCTTATATTTTACATGTTTATATGAATAGCACGTAAACAACCTTTATACATGTAATTTCCAGGTTCATATAAATAAGATTAAATTTAAAAAAAACTTAACTAAAATATATTCTGATGGAAAGAATTTAATGAATTTACATTCAGGAATAAAATAATTTCTAGAAACACTAAGTTATTGGGTTAATGAACCTGTTTCGTGTTTACTATTATTTACACTTTTGTTTCTTAACTTAGCATCCTATTCCACTTTTGCTCTCAAATTTATCTTCATTCCCCTTCTCGGTTGGTGTCTTCGTACTATTTAATTTCCGTTTTATAAACGGCCTTCTTAGCCAACACCTCTCTCTTTATGCCTACGGTTTCTCTTAGTCTACGATGGCTTTCCATATACTTTTAAGGTCATTACCGAACCGGCATGACGTCACTGCTAAGTTCACCTCACATTAATTCTTACACAAGGTCAAAGTCCACTGCGTTTGGATTTATTATGCAGTCCCACACAACAACCTTACTCCAATCTTATCTGAAAACACATTCACTTTGAACAACAGTTGGTGTTCGAAATGGTAAATCTTCTTTCATTTTTCCTCATTATACGTCTTACTGCATTTCTTGTTTCATCACTGCGGGACTGCATAACAGAAAATTCGCAGGGAGCGAACGTTTACTTTATATAATAAAGGAATTTTGACATCAAGACCAATCGAGGAAAACTTTATGGAGGCAATTAAATAAATTTATAGGACCTGGATTTTAATTGGTAATTTAGTCAGACACTAGTGTTTATTCGATTTAAATTACCATAACGATTAATCGACTTCACCGCTGAACCTTATAGCCAATACGATTTCTTCAAAATTTAGAATGTAAATTTTTCACAAAAATATAAAGCTATTAATTTTTTTTAACGATTTCAGTTAAAATCCTTGAAATATTGACCAAAATTTGAAAATGTACACTGCTCCTTAGTTCTCTCAGCTATTGAAAACATCAATACAACGTACTTCGTGTGCGGAAGCTCGCTGTAACAAGGACTGCGGGATAACATAAAATTTAATGAAAATTCATTCAGCAGTTCTTTGGTTATAGACGGATGGAGAGAAATACATGGAATCGAACAGGTACATTTTTTCAACTTTTCGCTAAGAACCCAGTAGATATTATATCGACTGACGACCGCAAATTGACTAATCATATGCTTTGGTTTATTATATTATTTTTAAACACGCTCGGAAGGAGCAATCTAAAATGAAATACCGCACAACTCGCATTCCAATCATTTCATGAAACAACAAACAAATATATCTACAAATATCTAGCATTGACATACAGTTCAAATACGATAGTACTTCCAGACAGTCGGAACTCATCTACACCTCTCATCTCAGACTGATATAAAAAACATCAACAAAAACATTCACCAACCAAAAAGTTTATTTGAACACGACGCACATATATAGAACAACTTCAATTTTTTTTTTTTGAATTTGTAGTTTAGATGCGTTATGTTTGTGTTGAAATTCAGTATATATTTATTTATTATTTCAGTCTATACACAAACTTTTTAATTTTAATTTTAACAACAACATTTTAACAACAACATTTAAAAAATAAGTTTGTGTATAGACTGAAATAATAAATAAATATATACTGAACTTCAAATATATTAAAATGGAATCTGGAAGTGAACAAACTACAAAAAAGTTGCATATAAGAAATTATGATTAAGTTTTAAGTTTATATAATTGTAATTTTTACACACCTGAAGATGGTTCATCTAAGAACCGAAACATGTAGTGAGAAAGTGATGTTCCAAATGTAAATGGAATGTTTCGATAAGGAGCATCACATGGTATTTTAACTATCTTAATTTTAAATTTTAAATTGTGATTAGACGGGCAAGATTAATTAATTAAATATGCAAAATCTGTGCTCGATTCACGGACCTGCCGATACGAACCAGGATATACTCTCAGGTGTTTGCAGTGACCGAATTGTATTCGCCAAACAACACGACGCACCGAATTAAATTTCAAATTTAAAAATACCTTACTGAAGAAAAACACATGTTGAAAATTACAGTTCAGCCTACGTACGACCTTCTTGCAGTGAAATTTCCTAATCCCCTTTTATTCCACTTGGTGCTATGTACTCTTCTAATTTCACACTTTCCTGGATTCTCTCTTATGTGGATCTAACCTAACCTTACTTTACCTTCCTCAACGTCTATTCTCTGTCTCTATCACATCTCTTCATCCTTTATCCCTGTCTCTTCTTTATTGTTTCCTTCAAGGCGTGATATCGTTCTCACAGACACTGTGAAAGCCTTCGCGAGTAACTTATCTTTCTTATCACTTACTCGATGCTTTCAGCTTCTTGTTAAAAGCCAGAGCTCCATGAGAAAAAAGACTTTCACTTGTTTTCACCTTCTAAATTATGACTTTTCTCTGTTTCGTCTTTGTTCATTTATTAGACATGGCTTCATTTTTGGGTTCTGAGAAGAATGATTTTGACTAAGGAATAATAACGAATCGTCCAGGATTCATGTAGCAGTTATTCGTAAGCAGCAAAATCTTGCTTCTTGAACCAACATTATCGAAGTAAGATATTAAGATTGGGCAAGGCCGTGGTCTAGGCAACACGGAGTTTTCCTCCGTGGCATCCCAACAATTACTCCATTCACACACAGAAGAAGGCAATGGCAAACCACTTCTGGATCATCTGCCAAGAACATATATGAACAGGTCCCAGTCCGAGAAAAGGATGGAAGGATCCTGTTCATACGGACCTGTCGTCAGACAGAACACAAAATAAATAATAAATATAGTCCATAGACCGGCGGGGCCCGAATTTTTAACTTGTGTTGGGCAAGGCCGTGGCCTAGGCAACACGGAGTTTTCCTCATTGGCATCCCAACAATTACTCCATTCACACACAGAAGCAGGCAATGGCAAACCACTTCTGGATCATCTGCCAAGAACGTATATGAACAGGTCCCAGTCCGAGAAAAGGATGGAAGGATCCTGTTCATATGGACCTGTCGTCAGACAGAACACTAAATAAATATAATAAATAAATACCTGTTTAGGGTTCCGTCTAACAGCCATGTATTCATTCATATTCTACGACACTTTTGCAGTGAAATGTATAATCCAGTCAGGTTAACTGTTGGGTCACAAAAGTGCCTTGTGCAGTTTTTAACACGCTACGGACTTTGAGGTTAAGGGTCACCCATATGGTCCTCGCTGTAATGTAATTAAACACACTGAAAGATGGCCGTCTAAGATTATCGTTCGTGGTCGAACGACGTTCTCGATAATTTAATTCCACATTATCGAAAGTGATATTCTTGTAAACGCTTCTGCGATTTATGTTTGTTGACGATCAGGATTTATTTTTTGAAACTTTCCGTTTCATTCACTCAGTTTCAAAACCAAGCAAACAGAAATATATCAAATGTCACACAGATTTTTAAAAATCGCATCGGATACACAGTTATGTACAGAATGTCCCAGAGGTAAATACACATACTTCATATTCCGAAAGTCTGGAATTTTAATGTCGAACCTGTGACTTAATAAAGAACGTTTTCTTGTGTTTTCTCAGTACCTTTAGTTAAATGTCAAGATTATTCACAACTATTTCCTATCATGACCTTTCCAATTCATAATTCATATTCATCCTGTCATTAAACGCTATAAACTGAAGAAATTTAGTATGATTTGAAGTTTTGACGGCGGTGAGTCCGAAGATGGCGGTCTTCTGGGTTGTAGCGCTGGTAGAAGTTTACCGACGTTTCAGTAGTCCTTGCTGCCTAGAACTTTACCGACGTTTCAGTGGTCCTTGCTGCCTCAATCATCAACACGACGAGTGCCCTAATGACGTAGGTAGCATGGACCTCGGAAACGTCGGTGGACATCTACCAAACTACAAAGCGTTACAACCCAAAAGACAGTAATTTTCTGGAAAAAAAGCCTTTTTAAATGTACACGTGACTCGTAACACAAAAATACGACAGTAAGTTGTGTTGAGAAGATGGAAATAAACGCAGCAGCCGAAATTGTGTTTATATGCACTTGCATAAACTCGGGTTTTTATTACTTTAAATGACTGTTGGGATGTTTCAACGCTACGCGGAATTAAACTCAGCAATCACATTTGAAACCATCCAAGCGAAGATGACAAATGACGACGGAGAAACTTCGTGAAGATGGATGGATCTTCGAAATATGACAAGGTCAGGAATACCACTAAAAGCAGAAACATCATAGATCATTATTTTTGAGATATTAAAAGACTTTTATATATCATTCCTCCTACATGAAATGTTAACAAAGTTACTGACTCAAACGACGATAAATGCTTTAGACCTAAATGGTTTTAAAGTCTGTACGTGAGAATCTATACTCACACATATTTACCTGATTGTAGTGTCCGTGTTAATGCACAGTCGAACGTTATGGTGATTTATCGATCTCATATCGTTCTTACACAAAGGCTGTCTCCATTATAATCGATTACGAGGTGCGATCGGAAAGTTTCTAGACTGCGCCTATAAAAACCCGTACACTTATCTCAGGTATTAAATTCATCCATCACCCTCGAAGTAGTTCCCCTGCGAGTGAACACAACGATCCCAGCGCCGCTGCCAAGCCTGGAAGCATCCCTGGAAATCTTTCTTTGTCAGCCTGTCAAGCACCATCTGCGATTCTGCCTGAATCTCTTCTATCGCCTCAAATCTCCTTCCCTTTAGCTGAATTGTCATCTTTGGGAAGAGGAAGAAGGCAC
>NW_019059991.1:423684-437972 GCF_000696155.1 Zootermopsis nevadensis | reverse complement strand
GCATCACGTCACTGCGCATCACCTACTGCGCAGATGACACATTAACCTAACCTAACCTAACCTAACCTAACCTAACCCAACAGGTGTAATCCGAGTCACCTGAACATGGAGACCTGCGCATGAATTTTCGAAATAGACCATGGATGGTCGGATATTGCTGAAATTTTGAATGGACGTCGTGCTACAGGTAAGTAATAAAAATTCATACTCTTTCGTGTCACAACACTTACAATAAATTCACACGAAGCCATCAAAGTCGCGAGGTGGAAGAAACGCGGAATCAGATACCATCACTAATATCCGAATATTTCAACAAGGTGTTATGCACTTGAAATATTTTAAAATAAAATTTTAACATCTCTATTAGTGGTACTTACGCATAAGCAGACCTCACATGGAAGGCAACAACTAAAATTGCGTAAAATCAAGCTTAAATGTCGTGAGCCAAGAGTCATTCGAGGTCAACGAGAATGAAATCAATGTAAAAATTTTGAAGTATAAAGCTATGGTAGTGGGTCAAACACAAGATTGTTCAATAATTTATGAACATTGAAATATTTGAGTTTTTAATTTCCAGCAATCGATAATAGAACACATATGATGCCTTAACATAAACATCTTGCATCACGTCACTGCGCATCACCTACTGCGCAGATGCCCCATTAACCTAACCTAACCCAACAGGTGTAATCCGAGTCAACTGAACATGGCAACCTGCGCATGAATTTTCGAAATAAACCATGGATGGTCGGATATTGCTGAAATTTTGTATGCACGTCGTGCCACAGGTGAGTAATAAAAATTCATAATGTTTCGTGTCACAACACTTGTAATAAATTCACACGAAGCCATTAAAGTCGCGAGGTGGAAGAAACGCGGAATCAGATGCAATCACCAATACCCGACTATTTCAACAAGGTGTTAGGCACTTGAAATATTTTAAAATAAAATTTTAACATGTAAATAATGTTACTACACTCTAACTATTACTGTTTATACACATTCAAATTAAAACATTCTTTCTTTGAGACGACACATATTACCAACATTATCCAAGTTATAGCTAATAATAACACCTGCGAAATATTAATAAATATAGCAATTTAGAAGCATTCACAAATAAGTTTAGTCTGGAGAAGATAAATACTGCATTAAAAGACTAACTTACAATCTCTGTTTATTTTTGCTTAACGATTTCAGAATAATTATAATTTTTTAAAGTGGAATAAATACTGATGCTTTAAAAACAATACGTTTCTTGGTGTAGCTCATAACACCAATTTTTCCTAAACAATAATATGTGTTTAATTATAAAGCTCATTGATATCGTAAATAATACACACTACTATAAAGTGTTTCATTAAAATCGCTGTTGAAATATAACCTCAAAATTTTAATTTTGTCGCAATACTTTTATCTCTAAGATAAATTAATTAATAAAGAATTTTATGCCAAGTTTACGATCTGTCGCTACATCACGTCCGAAGCTGACATCACGCAGAAATCTAATCACAGAATTCTCGTGACCGCCATGTTGCAATTCCAAGATCAAAATGAAACGAGACCCCAATAAAAGTTTGGGTTTAGTGTCTGGTTTACAACACACAACTCTTGAATCCAAGAGCGGCGCTGGTGTTTTTTCTCGGTTGCTAACACGTCCACCATTTTCGAATTCTTGATGACAGGTAATTAAACGTAACAAGGATGTCGTAGTCACGAATTGAATGGCGTCCATACTATTTTAATGAAAATGTATCAAGAAGTTATTTAAAGTAACACGCACATAATAACACTGTAAACCCATGACTCTATTCACACACAGAAGAAGGCAATGGCAACCCACTTCTGGATCATCTGCCAAGAACGTATATGAACAGGTCCCAGTCCGAGAAAAGGATGGAAGGATCCTGTTCATATGGACCTGTCGTCAGACAGAACACTAAATAAAAATAAAAAAATAAACCCTATGTAGTCTGGTTTCCTTCAGTAATGAAAGCAGATACAAGTGAATTTACCCTTCAATGTAACTACACAATGTCTTTTCAACTTTATACTTAGTCCTGAAGATATCTAAACTATAGAATAAAAATAACTTATTCTATCTAATATAATATTATGCATGAGAATAGAGCAAAAGATCTTAATCCGTTAAGAAGCTAACAAATTACGAGATCAGAAAACGCAATGTTTTTTTAAGATAAAATCATTCGTTTCAAGAAAACATTTAACGCGAGTGAACCAGAAACAGAATAAATATTTTACGACAGACAGTAAGATATGGCTGGTTGTGGTATTGACAAATCTGTCAAACAATGCATCTGTCAAAATGCGGTATTACGCCCAAAAAACACAGCGAAAGCGAGAAGCCTTTTCACTTATCTGAACGCAGGTGAAATTTTCAACATAGGATCTCATAACCAAGCGGATGTCTGAACAGACTGGTTTTCTTATATCATGGAATACCAAACCATGAGGTTGTTTAAAACTACCACGATCCCTTCAATGTAAATGTATGCATAATAACTACCAGATGACGTTACAAGAATCGATCCTTTTTTAAGGTCAAATCAAGGTTAACAGGGTAATACGTCATAAGAATCGATACTTACACGATGAAAGAACTGTAAGTTTGGTCCTATACAGGTCCGAAATGTGTAAAAAAATGGAGATATAGCACGTTTAACACCGCTATCATATTAATAAATAAAATACACATAAACATTCAGGCACTGAGAACAAATATGTCTGAAACGATAATCGTCAAAATTTAATATGTATATTCTACAGCGACATTTACGTGGTCATGGTAAATAAGTTATACACCAACAGATTAAAATTATTAAAATAAACACATCACAAATAAATACAAAAAACAACGATTAAAATATAAATACTAATGGACACTGAGCTCCAGAGAAACTGATAAGGAAAGATGATAAATCTCGCGGATCACGAAAATAAGACACGAAATTCTATTAATAGCAAGTAATACTATACAAATATTGACAACTCTTTAAAAACTTCAAGATTGTCTGGCAAATGACAAAAATGAATGTCGCTATCTACTCAGCTGCATTTCAACATGTGTAGGCCAGACGGGCGGGGCGTAAAATGCAAAAGTACATGTAGAATGCCCACATGCCGAACCAGTTACAGCGGATTACCACGCATCGAAAGGAACAAAACTACAACAAATCAATATACAGGGTGTGGACAAATATATACAATTTTAATGTAACATTACTCATGAACCAAGCGCCAGAGGAATGAAAACTAAACGCATTTATTTTATCTATATGACAAAGTTTTATTACTTATAATTTTTCCTCTCTAGACAGCCTTGTTGTTTTATATAATGCTTTAATTAGGTCAAAGCTTGAGTATGCCTCGGTCGTTTGGAATAATCTTACACAGACAGATTCTAATAAATTAGAAAATATTCAAAGAAAATTTGCCAGTTTATGCAATTACCGATTTTTCCAGTTTAATATCCCCCGAAAATATGAACTGATCCTATCTACTTTAAATTTTAGAACACTTTATTCCAGACGACGACATCTCGATGCGTTATTTCTTATTAATGTATTTAAGGGCAAAATAAATTGCCGTTCCATTATGGACGCTGTTGGTTTACGTGTGCCGGCGAGGCAAATAAGAGAATTTTCTACTTTTAGTGTGAGCAGTGCACTAAGACATAGTCCTTCAGCGAGGTGCGTCATCGCTGCAAATGACGTATGCAAATTTTTGGACGTATTTAGCGTAAACATTGTCTCCCTTGAGCGATCGTTCTCAACAAGGGAAATGATCTAGATAGGTTGGCTTGATAGATGATCTAGCTTCGTTATCTGTCTTTTTATATTCTTTAAAATTTTACAGTTATATTAGTGTTCCCTAGGTGGATTATTTGTTTTTATTTATATTTCTTCATTTATTTTTCTTTCTGTATAATATTGTTTCTATTTTGGGTTTGCCTGTGCTTGGCAGTTACATTTAATACTGTACATGAATAAGTTTAGTTAATCCGTTTGTTTACTATTATCCATTATTATTTTATTATTATTGTATGTATTATCAGTGTTTGCCTGTTATTGGCTTCTTGCTGTTGGCAAACACGTAAATAAATTAATTGAATTGAATTGAATTGAAGTTTATAATTCGTGCCGCGTAAGTTTCAAAACATTTCCACCTGAAGCGCTACACTCACAGTTGTTAAAATGACGTCACTAGTAGTAGACGTGGTTTCATGAATCTAAGTCAATGGTCACAATGAAGTTCCTTATATATTTTGCTCTGGCTTTCTTTATATAAATGTAAACTAACTTTTTACAGCCAAATTGTCTCCAGTGATAAAGCCACGTTCCCCTTATGTGGAAACCGACATAATATAAGCTCCTAAGGGTACAACATTCCTCATGACGGTACGTACATGATTATGTATGGTATCTGCCAGGCTACTTATGGTGCCTCATTAAACTTCTGTTAAGTTGTAATTTCTGTGGCTTTTAGTTCACGAGCAATGTTGCAGTAAAATTATATACATTTCATGTGTAACTCTGTATATAACGTACAGCCAGCATCAAAACACATGAGACGTAAGGGGCGTGTAAGTTCATATACGTTGTCACATCATCAATCAGAAAAGTTACAAAGAGGATAGCAGGAAATATACAGAAACACAAAAGAACCTTGTGATTAAGGCTTAAAGCTCTGTCAAAAGTTATATAGTTAATTACTGCAGTAACTGAAAGTTTGAAAGGAAAATTTTGCGGAACAATTCGAATGTCATGCCTGGTATACATTCTAAAACGAAACCCTGAAAAACAGCTGTTCGTGTACTGATATATATTCTACAGAAAATAAGCAATATACATATATTTATAAGGTAGTATATTTGCGTCATATTGTGAATTAGGTTAATATTTTAATATTTTCCGTCAAATCACAATAAGATAATAAAATATATAAAATGTTTAAAATATCATATCACGTTCCGCATCGAATGATCGAATTGTGATTTGACGGAAAATATTAAAATATACATATATTTATTTGGAATTTATATCACGACTTGCTTTTCTATGGATTTAAAGCGCATGTAGCTCCCTAGAGATATCACAACCCTAAAGAATGTAAAATAAATTAATGACTATTATTAATAAAGAGAAAGAAAAAACAGTATTCCTATCAGCTCCTAATATAATAGCCAATGTCCGTCATGCTTGACTCTACAAGAGCGCGATACGGAAAAAAGAATTTAAATTCTACCAGTGGCGACTCTGGTAGCAAGAAATTCAAACGAGGCTGTGGTGGCGCTTATGGTGGGGTCTGGCGGAGTCTGTGTTTTGGCAAGAATCTTACTAATGTCTCCACGAAGACGTTTTAACATTTAATTAACTTTATAAAGAAATTTTATAGTTTCAGTGCGACGTACAAAGATGGCACTACAATAAACTATATTATTTTCAACACAAAGAAGGGTTCATCATTTATTCATAACAGTAAAGGTATCATAACAAAAGAAGTGTTCGATTAACATACAAGTTATTATTGTTTATTCATTAACAACACGTGTGTGTATGTATTGAATTTTAAATAGACGTGCTGTTAAAATGTATACAAAAAACAATATGGAAGTTATTAAATTGATACATCGGTGTAAACTGTGGACAGAGCCGATGCAAATGTTGCAACCGGTTTCTTCAGACACCGGAGTGTAAGTGGAGTGTGTGAAAGCGTCTTGGCCTCTTGTCAAAACCTCGCATTGGCTTTGAGCCAAGGTTAAGGTGGAAGGCATCCTGTATCTCCCTGGGTACACCCAAGATACAACGACCTACCTAAGGAGCTGCTTTATGCCAGCAGCAGCCCACCATCCGCGGTGCGGTCTCTTTTAAAGAACATACTCCATTCACACTTTCCCATGTTTCTTTATCTATCAGAGGTTAACAGTCTCCTTTATATACACACACACACGTCCCACAAATTAAATAAGCCACATGGTAAAGAAATTGAACTCGGAGGGTCAAACTTTCCAGCATGAAATTCACGTTATCCAGAGTGGAAAGGCAAAACGCACCAATGATTCAGAGCTAAAACTTTGCTAAGTTTAAAACAACCGTAAACATTTATCACAAAACATGCCTGGTTGTAGGCCTTTTAAAAATGTTTCTACTTAAGACGTCTGTCTTCTGGGTTGTTGCGCCGTGTAGTCTGGCAGAAGTTTACCGATGTTTCAGAGGTCATACTGCCTCCGTCATCAGAGTATGATGATTTCTGTCTTCTGGGTTGTTGCGCTGTGTAGTCTGGTCGATGTTAACCAACGTTTCAGAGGTCATACTGCCTCCATCATCAGGGCGATGAGTATGAAGATTTCTGTCTTCTGGGTTGTTGCGCTGTGTAGTCTGGTAGAAGTTTACCGATGTTTCAGAGGTCATACTGCCTCCGTCATCAAATCCTACATGTTTCTACTTAACATCCAATGACTTCCCAGCAGTAACATTACGCCTATCCTATTCATTTTAAGTTGAAAGTCTGCAAAATTTCAAAGTAAGCAAAGTAAAGCAGTCCCGCTACACGCCATGTTAGTCATTTGGGGGGAGGGAGGTATAGTTCCTACTCATTTTTGACCTCGGCACTAGATGGGGGTCAGTGGTCAGCGTCACGCCTCGACCGCTCTTTACCCCCGGGAAAGGACCCCGGTACCCATTGGATAGGAGGTTGGGTGGGCCCCAGAACCGATGTCAAAGTTCCGCGTAAAAATAAATTTCCTGGTCACATGTCGGAACATTCCTTTATGTTTCGGCGAAACATCAACTTTTGATCGTCAGAATTAAAGCTATACCGTAGTCTACATAAAATATTTATGTTATTCATTTGTTAAAGAAAGTACCCACTTTCACGCGGAAAGAAAGTCAACAAGGAGTTTACTTAAGGCTGTTCCTGGACAACATCCAACTTCGAACATATTATTTGCATTTAGAATTTTAGCTTTACTGTGCCGCATACATAAGATAACCATAAAACTGAGAAAAATGTGATGTCTCGTACATAAACCATTTGCGACATAACACACCTAATTTCTATCGACCTTTTACCATTGTTTCTGTTATTGTATTGTATGCGTGTCCGGTATTCTGAATATGTTTGGCGTATGCAGAATTATCTTTGTTGAGTTTTAAGTTTATTGATATAATTTTACACCTGAAGATGGTTCGATGAAACCGAAACATGTTGTAAAAATGTTCCAAATGTAAATCGATTATTCGATGTGGAACATAAAATGATAATTTAATTATCTTATTTGTAAATTTTAAATTTTAAATATAATTGTGATTAGACGGACAAAACCGAATAATTAATTTAATAACTTTTATATACTCCCTTCTTATTCTTCTGCAACTTTCACGGACAAGACCAAGGTCACATGACCTGTTTCAACGCACAATAAACAATAAAGATATTAATCCTTTCAGACATTTTGTAAGACTTCTCGTGTAGCGGGTCGGCCTAACCTAACTCCTGTACCTATACAAAGTGACACAACGCGGACAAAACTCCATGCCTCGAGTGGGATTCGATCCCAGTGTTGATATTATTTTATTTCCTAAATGAATTTAAGATTGTGGTGTCAACAAGTTGCTTTCTCTTTTAAAAAAAAAATTAACGTATAAACTTTTCAATTCCATTTATCAGTAATACCAATATCAAGTAATTGTAAACCCCTGAGGTGGGTGTTAACAATGGCGTCAGGTTTCTGAATTATATTAAGAAAAATGAATTAAATAACACTTATTTAAATATTTCTCTGTGCAATTAAGAAGCGTGGGAGACGATGTAATTAAACTTTACATAAATCGTATCCATGAGATGATAAATTTGCGTCATATTGTGATAAATATATATTTCTTTAAATCTTGTCAGATATACCATTTAATTATCTTATATTACTTTATTGTGATTGACGGACAATTTTAATATATTTTAATACTATTTTTAAATCTTGTCAGTCTAATCACAATAAAATTCCTATTAAATATCGAACATTCCGATAGAGAACATCATTTTAATATATTTTAAATATTTAAATTTTAATTATGGTAATATTTTAATATTTAATAGGAATTTTACTGTGATTAGACTGACAATATTTAAACAAATATAAATCGTATCGCATATTACTTGCAATTAAAGGAATGGGGGAATAGATAAATAGGGCTTCTATGCTTCCGTACCTCGGGATTTGAGTAGGAACATACAAAGCTTCCTCGAAATTCAAATTAAAGAAGATGTATTACATTTATTGTGTTTTCCAGGTTACCAACATCGGAAGAATAATGTCTGACGACGAGAGTGACATCTGCAGAATGCCAGTCAAACCTTCCCTTATCACGACAGTAGATTGTATATTGTTTGTCCTGACAAAAGAAGGTAGAATGGGGGAGGGGACACACAGAGAGAGAGAGAGAGAGAAGACAGGACATCAGAAATGATGATGAAATGGCTGACATTCTGTTGTCATAGTTACCCAAAGCATTCACTAATGAGGCTAGACGGTAATGACGCTAGGGAGGACTAAAATTTCCCTATTCTTCCCATAACAATTCCCGAAATAGACGCTCTTTAACGTGAAATGCCACGCTAACGGCACAACGAAAACATGAAATTTCGTAATGAAATGGTTTATTTCTATGGCGTTCAAAAATAATCGCTGTAAGCTTTCAATTAATTACTTCACATTTCATATGATCCTTTCCCCTCCATGATTTATCGGCCCAATGTTTCACGCCTTCTGAAATTTCTCAATATAACAGGTTGAAAAACATAATTTTCTTGAGAACGCTGCACGGAGCTTGTAGTGGCAACTTGGGGCTTAGGAAAAATCTCATCACTTGCTTAAACACAGCCGAAGACCACGAAATCTATTCCAAGATGGCCCCTGAAGTCGAAGCTCGATTAAATAACATTTAAAAATTCGATTCTTATCTCAGAAAAAATATATAAAAAGATAAAATACAAATACATTCTTCAAATAACAGCTGTTTTTTCTCTTGGAATTACACAAATATCATAGATTCACTGTTAGTTACAGAGTTTGGTAAAATCAAAATTTAGTGTTACATTTATTTACCACTAGGTTTAAATGTTTATAGTACGTCACAAGTGTTTCTTTAGTGTTTAGCCACAATCAATATTAAATATCATAAACAACTTCTAAAGTTTGTACATAATACTGTTTCATAATACACGATAATGTAATGAGACGAGTCAGAATGTTATCTGGCCCACGTAAATATTTCTTTCTAGTAATGGGTGAGATTGTATTTAAGAAAGGCGGTTAACCTCGAGAAGAAATCGAAATTCACAACTACAACGTCCCGTCCACTTGTACTTATGAGCAAATGTCTCATTGAAGATATTTAACAGCGGTATAAATTTTTTTAATTTCAACTCAGTTTCAGCACAATTACATATCCTGAAATACTGAAATTATCATTTAAGTTTAAAAGAAAATAGAAACAAAATTTTCCATAATGAACACAACCTCCCTCGTCCTTCTCTGCAAAACACACGTCTAACAGATAAAAATCAACGAGGCGAAAAATGCTTTGAATTTCTGGTGTTAAAACGCCATTATATTTTATTATTGCTTAGTTCCTAGAAAGTCGAGCATTAGAGGTGGCCATGCATACAAATATCCAACACCATCTATAACAAGCATTCTAAATCGAATGTTATAACTTATTCAAGTCTCCTTTGCTCACTGTCTTTTAAAAGGCGCGCTGATGGTCGAATCGCATGGCTAGAGACTATAACACTTAGTACTGGGAGCTCGTTCTTTGTAGCCTAATTTCTCTTTAACAGATGGCACACAATGCAAGCAAAAATCGACCATAATGGACGCCGCTTTAAGACTCGTTTTCTTCACAGCACAAAATAATACCCTCACACAAAAGCAAACTATCATTTATCAATCTTGAAGAAGAATGTTCATTTACAAAAAAAATTAGGGGTTTTAAACAATGAATGAGCATTTATGTTTGAAACACGTCGACGTTTCTCAGAGGCTTCCTATTGGGTACTTGGTCCATTACGCTGGTATGTTAACAAGTTCCAGCAAAGAGAATACAGAAAATGTAAAATAAAATAAAGACGGGAGACTCGGAAATCAGCAAACGGAAGAGGGGAGGAAGAACAACGAGTACTGAGGGGGGGGAAATGGGCGCTGAGGAGAGATCTGTGGTAAACATTACGGAGAATTTAAAAAGCAAAATTTACTGTATTATTACGAAGAAGTTTTTGTTTTAGAAAAGAAAAAAATATTTGCAACAATATAACTTCTCCGGAAACCTGTATAAGCAGAGACAGAAATGGAAAAAGATTTTCTTTTAGTGTTCTGTCTGACGACAGGTCCATATGAACAGGATCCTTCCATCCTTTTCTCGGACTGGGACCTGTTCATATACGTTCTTGGCAGATGATCCAGAAGTGGTTTGCCATTGCCTTCTTCTGTGTGTGAATGGAGTAATTGTTGGGATGCCACGCAGGAAAACTCCGTGTTGCCCAGACCACGGCCTTGCCCAACACAAGTTATAAATTCGGGCACCGCCGGGAATCGAACCCGAGACCCCCAGGATTACAAGGCCACTAATTACTGATCAGGAGTGCCAACAACTCGACAAAGTTCGGAGACAAGTCAAACTAATCGTAATAATAAACCTGTAAAAGTAAAGTAAAATTCCCATAAATTGGGTGAAACTTTTCATTGAGTCATGCAGGGCACCCAAACATTATTGATAGGAATTATCTATGTCCCAAATGTTTCCCTTACAAGCTTCAAAATACTGCAGTAACATCGAGTAAGGTGATGACGTAACATGCTAACCTAACCTAACCTAACCTAACATACAAGCGCACGTTATAACATCTTGATTAGCTAATGTTTTCCAGCATAATTTCACACTTTTGTTTTGCTGATGCAAACATTTATTTATCACTTACTCACCTTTCTCGTCGATGATGGGGACTCCACCGAACACCTGAGGAGAAGCTGGAACTGCATTTGTAATTAGCAGCAGCACCACTAGCGCCCCAAGTGGTAGCTTGTGGCCACAATTCATATATCTCACGTCACTCATTCTGCAGCTAACGGCTCGTCTCTATGATATCGACTTCTTCCAGGTCGATAACATTGGGAATCGATATATCGCACATCATGGTTCGGCTAATCAGTCTTCCTAATGGGATATCGACAGAAAAAATGGTTCAGTTCATCAGGTTAAGGGGGCAGGATGTCTAATAAATTAATAGGAAATTCATTGGCTTGCAGAAGAGTATTGATTACTGTACTAGAAAGGTTCTAAACATTCTGATAAAATAAAAACCTAAATAAAATATGAAGCAAACTGAATTACTGAATACGGATACAATATTAAAATAATGTTTTTCTGTAAGCAAAGAAACATAAGCGACTTGCAGATTTCTTCAAAGTTCCACATCATGGAGATTTTACTTCCAGGATGCTTACATTTCAAAAATTACACTCCATGTGACGTTTTATCTTTGTTTTATATTAAGAAAGTAGTTTAAAGCACGTAGAATATTAATGGAAAATCTCATTAACTACATAAATTATAATATTATAAAGATGGCTTTCTACTGGGTTACTAAGCCGCGTAATCTGGTAGAAACTTAACGACGTTTCAGATGTACCTTCTGCCTCCATCATCAGGGCGATAATGGCCTGCTAATGGATGCACAAAATATATCTGAGAGGTCAGAAAACTTTTACCAGACTACACGAAATATTTTATATTCTTACAGATTCAGTAAATGATAACGTTCAGCATCACACGCCTAAACCAAGGTATACAAAGGTGATAATAATCTTATATAAGAGACCATTACATCCACAGCCTACGTACACAGACTGACCGTGACATTTTTAACAGTTACGTAGGTTTAGAGTGGAAGGCAAACAAGGACCTTTATGTCGCCTTCGAAGGTCATTCTATACAAGTTTTTATGTTAACATTTTCAAATGACAGGAGATTCCGCAAAATCCTATATACAATATTTTTCATTTAATTCAAATTTTGAACACCAAAGAATGTGACCAAGTAAATTTTATAATATTTACAATTGTAGAACGTACAGAGATCGTCTGATGCATTAAACGATTGACAAGCAAGACGGAAGTAGATTAATAAACATCAGCAATTGCTAATTAATAATGATTTAAAAACATTAAGATAAAAATCGACAATTTCCTTGAAACTTTTTATATTCTAAATGGCGCCAGTGTTTTTCCGCGTCACGTGTCGAACACCAACCACAATGGCATTAATGACGTCAGAGCAAATACCAAAACTATTTCATTTACAACGGTAAACTTTTATATTCATTTTACTTAAAGTCGGATAATTATTTTTTTACATACAGATGAACAACGATATACAGTTATACAAAACTATTAAGAAACAAAGGTTCGTTCCTTTAAACCATAAACCCTATTAATAAAACCGGAATTTCAAGAACTCTTGAAGATACGATCTTCGCAAACTGCATCATAGGCGGACTGCTACAGACTGCAAGTAGAAACACGACTAGTCTTGGTACAGAAAACACAACAACAGGCAGACAAGAGCCACAGTCCTTTCTGAACACGACATAAAAATAAAGGTTTTATGGCTTTCCTTGTATATCAAACCATTTACATGCTGAAATAACATAAAAGTTTGTTTTTATAATTTTTACAATTCCTGTACTTGAAGTGATATGTTTGACGGTTGCTGACAAAGCTTTAGACATCTTGAGAGGATATTATTAGATCTTTGTTCAAGTAATTTTGAACTGTTGACTCAACGCATGGAATCGTTTGCTGCTATCTTATGTTTCGTCATTTCTATTTCGAAGTATCCGGGGTGACTGTCACTGGAAAGAAACAATCTATTCCGGTTAACAATTCTTATAGTTTACTCCTGACAAACTACGGAATAATTATTAACTTCAAATAAACCACAGCAATTTCACTTCAACATCAGTCTGATTCGTCATTAATTTTCATCTTACCAATCTGAAACCGAAGCTCGTCTAATATTATTTAAGAATTCAGTCCGTACCTCAAAGAAAACACAAAATTTCACCATTACAAAGATCAAATGTTTAACGCTGATTAAGGAAATGATCGCTGTTTACAGTGAGAAACATGCGAAACCCACAAATTCAAAACAAAGTCAATAACCCTTAAAGTAGCTGGTACATATAGTTACCAATAAGCTCTAAAGGGCTACACGACAGGCCTAGTAGCCGAAGGTCACCGAATCTGTACCTCCATCTGTAGGCATTGCTCCTAAGTAAAATAATGTTTTACGAACTGTAATTTTTAATGTTCTTCACGATTATAGTCGCTATGCCAATACCAATATTATTCAGGGTCTATATGTTGTTAAAACCACCACGTTCCAGATGTTGATCCTATTTCCGCCTTCAGGTGAAAGGAGGATAAATTCTAATTATGTTTCGAACTTTAATCTAACTAGTCTCGAACCCAGACCTGGCCGCAGTCCAGATATGACAGTCTCGACTAAGGGGCCTAATAGATTATAATTTTGTTCCCCCTTTCACCTGATGATGGAAGTAAAATCAATTTCCGAAACGCTGTGGTCTTAATAACAACTAGACGACGGACAAAGTCGAATAGAAAAAAAATATATACAGATAGAAGTTAGTGATAAACATGGCCGAAACATATTCTGGATAATAATAAGTGTTCAAAAGTGAAAAGAAAAATGTGTTTGTTTGTTTGTTTGTTTCTCATTGTGTCCATTGAAATTAAAGTGAACGGAGATAAATGAACGCTAATTAGAATCATGCTTCACGCTATGTTACTTCGATGTTACTGCATTACTTGCATTAGACTGATTTAACTTTGTTACATTTCAGTCCGACTACAACGAATAAATTATTAATTACTTTCTTTTCAGTCGTTGATTTTAATCACAAATCTTCGATGGAAACAAAAGTAATGTATTCTATTTTGTTTTCCTTCTTCATAGTACCTTACTTTCGTATTTATTCGACTAATGTTTGCGTTAAAAATATCTATAATACAAAAACATTTAAATTATACACTACTAAGAAAATTAGACGTATTATTCCAAACAGTACCAAAAACACCACAAATTTCATTGTCATTATACAGTAATTTCATAATAACAACAAACGGAACGATTAACCACTCACAGCTTGACTGTATTAATTAGTTGATATAATTGCGTCATATTGTGAATTAA
>NW_019059991.1:410664-421478 GCF_000696155.1 Zootermopsis nevadensis | reverse complement strand
TTAAAAATATTTTAAATTATTTACGTTACAGGCCAATGTTAAACCACTATCACTTCAAAATATACCCTCACTCCAATGAATTTGGATGTAAACATCATCAGAAGTTACACAACAACAGTAATTAAGTTTTAGTTTATAAGATTATAATTTTTAACTTTTAACTTTACACCTGAAGATGGTTCAATGTAACCGAAACATGTAGTAAAAAGATGTACCAAATATGTAAATGATATTTTAATATCTTATGTATAAATTTTATTTATATACAATTGTGATTAGACGGGAAAAAAAACACGAATAATTAAATTGTATTAATTAGATTAACAACTTCCAAGACAATTATGATATTTTACCTAACACAATTTTTCTGATGCAAACATTACCATTTAACTACACTCCTTAAATTCATTAAAACATTACAAATTTTGAATAAAAATTTACTTGGATATTATCCATCGTCTAGTAATAAAACGTCAAAAACGTAAAACGACGTTTCGGAGATGGGGCTCTATCTCCGTCTTCAGGTTCCTACTCAGTTGGGCCCACTAAATAGAGCTAATCCCCATCTCCGAAATTTCGTTTTACGTTTTTTACGTTTTATTACTAGACGATGGATAATATCCAAGTAAATTTTTATTCAATTGACTCTTCACCATCGTCAAGAAGTTTTAGATTTGATTACAAATTTTACCGAGAAGCTAAATTGAAATGTAAAAAATTAAGTGAATCGATAAAATGTTAATAAATACACGCCTATGTATTGGTTTCACTTTCACTAGCAAAACATTAACACCATTAGACGAGCTGTATGGAATGTCAAAGGTTACGTTCATTGGGAGAATGCCACGGTGAAGTCACAGGTGCGTACGAACATTATAACTTAACACTGGCCTAACACAAATTATGACTTAAAAATTCTGGAATCACTAGGATAACATAGCATGAAAAATATCCAATATACTAAACTGAGTGCATCGCATTGTAGAAATATGAGTAGATTATGGTAAATCTATGTGTATATTTACTGTCCTTCAGCAGCTGTAAGACAACCTCATATATGGCTTAAGAGCTGGCAACTATCCAATTTTGAAGCCACTACGTATCAGTTTATTGCGTCTGCAGATCTAAAAATTACGCAATCATTATTTATTCAATAATAAAATTACTTTTGTAGTTTAAATGCGTCATGTTTGTGCTTAATTCAGTAGTATATTTATTTATTTCCGTCAGTACACAAACTTAGTTGTTAAAATTGGTGTTATTTAATAAAATAAAATAAAATAAAATAATGTGCGCTAAAATTGTAACATCGTAATAGCGATTATAAGCGCCAAATTTTAAAGTTTTAGCTTTAATAACACCAATTTTAACAACTAAGTTTGTGTACTGCCGGAAATAAATAAATATACTACTGAATAAAATTACTGACATTTTATGATAAAAATAATGGTAACATTTTGATCGATTGAAATATTAATCGATTCATTTTATGTGTATATAAGTGGGATAATCAATATTAGCACACGGATAGCTACAAACTAGCAAAAGTATCAATTCTACACCCGACTCCTTCCTGAAATAAACTGAAAATATTAAAAATTATTATTTTTATGTTATATTCGCACAGAGAATAATTACGAAAATAAACTGTACATCGCGGAATTTAGTGTCTGTGCATGTAGTGAGCGTTCAAAGATTCATATAATAATATTAATCGGGTACCAGAGGACAACCTTCAATCTTGCATTAAATAGCACTGATCTTAGCAAGATCGTACAAGAGACATAGAAAGTCATAGCATAGATTAGCAATAATATTAAAATGTGATATAATGTATCATATGCACTGTTTCGAAGGTATTGGTCATGATTTTGTCAGTTTACAACCTACTTGTTTGCCTTTATAATTTAAGAGAACAATAAAAAATGTCAATGTAATTGATCTCTGGAGTCAAACCTCTGATTATCTGTATCCCCATTTCACCGTCTATGATCATTGTAACATTAATCACGACTTCCGTTAAGTCTCGCACGGAAAGGAGAATAGAAATCAAAGAAAATAAAAAGAAAGACCTAGCAGTACGTGACAGTAATATCACACTGCAACGAAGTCTATTCTCAATATAATGTCTGCTATTATTATGCATTACTCAAAAACATACATCAATTTTGCCATTGCCACCTAAGAATTACGATTCGAACCCTGGATCTACCAATGCATAGATAAAATGGAAGATATCTTTCCACCTGGTAGACAGGCAATTGTTTAACATGACTTATATTGATAGCTGTAGAAACAAATACAAACAGAGACAAAGAAAAAAAACTTTCAGTACAGTCGTGCGCAACACATTATACACTACGCTAACTCAACTGAAAGATGGTTTGGTTACCCTGCCCCTATTATTTAGCCTACCCAACATGCATGTTTCGTATTATGCACCAAACCTGGTTCTATGCCAGTCCAATTTAAGATTTTATTTATTATTTATTTAGTGTTCTGTCTGACGACAGGTCCATATGAACAGGATCCTTCCATCCTTTTATCGGACTGGGACCTGTTCATATACGTTCTTGGCAGATGATCCAGAAGTGGTTTGCCATTGCCTTCTTCTGTGTGTGAATGGAGTAATTGTTGGGATGCCACGGAGGAAAACTCCGGGTTGCCTAGACCACGGCCTTGCCCAACACAAGTTAAAAATTTCGGTTTGTGAACAAGATGAGCAGGATCCTTCCATCCTTTTCTCGGATTGGGACCTGTTCATATACGTTCTTGGCAGCTGATCCAGAAGTGGTTTGCCCTTGCCTTCTTCTGTGTGTGAATGGAGTAATTGTTGGGATGCCACGGAGGAAAACTCCGTGTTGCCTAGACCACGGCCTTGCCCAACACAAGTTATAAATTCGGGCACCGCCGGCAATCGAACCCGAGACCCCAGGATTACAAGGCCAGCGTTCTAACCGCTAGACCACCGTGGCTCGTAATTTAAGGTATATTATATATAATATCAATGATTTATGTCTCGACATGTTTCAATTTAGAATTGCGATTACTAAACGACATTCCAAGTAAGATGAGAGGTTATGTTAACAAAGTCGCGTATGGGAATAATAGGCTGTTACTGTTTCCTAACCTTGTCCCTCATCCGGTGTCATTTAACGTCACTATTCTTGTTGTATTTAAATAATGGAATAACAATTACATTACTATTTGCAGCGATAACAATTTTGAAAGTCATGCCGATATTCATTAGATAAATAATATTAAATGTTACAGTTACAAATCTGCTTAAGAAATTTCTATACAAACGACT
This sequence comes from Zootermopsis nevadensis, assembly GCF_000696155.1. The sequence goes on along the minus strand of NW_019059991.1, from coordinate 418,168 downwards.
TGGGGTGGGTGCGTACTTATTGTAACAGCTCGGTATCCAGACGCTTAACAGACGACATACGACGAAATAATTCCTTAATAAATTTTATGACTTGCAGTATTAATTTTTGTCAAGACACAATCACCAAGTAAGAGTTCGTTCTTCAGAATTAACAACAATTATCTGCAGGCATCCTTTCAGTAACAGAGAAAGTACCAGAATAACAGCAGCATATGTTTTCAGATCAGAGAGTAACATTTCTACAACGTAAGTGGGAGACGAAAAGAATTTACTCTAACAGCTTATCAACTTCGTTTCGACAAGGTTAGTGGAATCTTTAAACCTATTATTCCAGCATTCGGATGAAGTAACTGAGGAAAAGTACGGAAATCTTTGTCAGTATATGAACTAGCCTGACCGATATTCTCAGATCTATCCAATCAATATAGTTTAGAGAATTAACATTAATATCAAGTTATTGTTGAATGACGTACTTTAATGAGTCGACTAGGTTTATGTAGTAAACGTGTGTGAGTACGATTACTGCAGAAATACATAGCCTAAAAAAGTCCCGCTAGTTTCCCATTCTTAATAAAGGGTGACACAGATATTAAGATCAATAACTCTATGACTAAGATGGTAAAGTTGCGTCATATTGTGATATAATAAGTATATATATTAAATCTTGTCCGTCTAATCACAATAATTCTTATTAAATATTAAAATATTACAATAATTAACATTTCAACATTTAAAATATTTAAAATATTTAAAATATCAAATGATGTTCTTTATCGAAATATTCGATTTACATTAGACCATCATTTTTCATGTTTCACATGTTTTTCATGGTCTAATGTAAATCGAATATTTCGATAAAGAACATCATTTGATATTTTAAATGTTGAAATGTTAATTATTGTAATATTTTAATATTTAATAAGAATTTATTGTGATTAGACGGACAAGATTTAATATATACTTAACTGTAGTAAATTAATTAAGAACTATTACGTACGTCTGCATTTCTGTAAGACTCCATATCGAAACACGTAGGTACAAAAGTCATGTTATATAACACGTACAAGATTATAATTACGTATTACAACATATTTTGAAAGTGTTCACTCTACTCTGTTAAAGAGATACCTCAACCAGTTTCAACACATTCGCAGAAACATTGCCAAGATGTTGACTAACACGTCAAAAAATATGGGAGACTTTAATTTGGCAGGGCGCCATTATAAGAAATGCGCCTGATATGTCAGTTTACCTGCTTCACACGACTCAATTCGGAAATAATGTTCAATAATAAACGGCTTGATTCTTGTTAAAACGACCTATTAAATAGAAACATACGAAGAAACTACGTCAAACTATCAAACCACTAACTTGGAGCGACATGAATACAGTGCTGCCACCACAAACCGATATTTCCCTAAACACAGCCGGAGAAGTATCGAAGTTTGTTTAAACTCCGGGTGGCGTACTTTTGAGACAACTGTTAGCGTGCGTTCAGACGTAGAAATGAACTTAATAAGTTATATTTACCGTCCTTAACATCGACGTACATAGGTACGTATGAGAACAATTCCGAAATCCAGGACAGATAATTCCGTACTTTTAAAAGCTTAAAATAAATCCTTCTTACAAATTATTAATACAGATTAAATTTATCACAAATTCAAACGGTTCACCAGTCACAGCCACAAAGTTAAAAAATATTTACGTCCTTACAAAGCTGTTTTCCCCAGTTACAATAAAATAATCTTAACAAAACCACTTTAATTCTGAAATAATTTTGTTGTATTTTGAAAAATGGCTGTCTTGTAGGTAGTAGCTTTGCGTCATCAGGGCGATCCGCTCTGATGATGGACGTTTCAAATGCTTTAAGTGACTTGGAAATAATGTCCTGCTACGGCTTTCGACATAAAACTGTTCTATTATGGATAATCTAAGAAAAATAACGAAAAAAAACAAAACAAAGGAGATAGTGTCCTATACAGATCCTGATAGCGACCTTGTTCAAGTATCAACACAGGTCCCAGCAGATAAACTTTGTAAGATTTACACAAACTGTTGTCAAGAGATCTATAAAGAACTGTAATATTGTTATGTAAACGTGTCATTAAAATAAAAATATAGTTTGCTGGGCTGTGTTCTTATCAGCAACGAAACTACATAGACATTACTTCACATTACACTATATCCTCCATTTGTTCCCCTGTGATAAACCAAGTTTCACACCCATTTACATAAATTATAATCCTATTTTCAGTAATAAAAATAATATTTCTTGTCCAAAAACAGATTAAAACACATTATTTTGATGTCCGTTACTGACGTTGTATAATGTTTGATATTTCAATGCATATTCTTGCTATATTAATACTGTGCAAGTGTAAGAACCATACAACACCTCACTTCCTTTTAAAAAAAAATCACATCCTAAAATTTTATGAAAACAAAAACAGGTCATTGTGCGTAATTTGAAAGGAGGACATACAGAATGTCCCAATACATTATAACAACGAATATTAACCTTGTAAGTTCGTTGCTCACCTTTTTCAACTGTGCCACTAAGCACCAGTGATGACATATATTAAAATGTCTATTTCATTCACTGAATTTGTGTATACGTCTTTCTGGTACACCCTGTATATCCCTGGACAACAAAACTTACACCTGCCTGTGGTTATCGATTGAGCCACCGTAAAGTGTCACAATCAAAGGGAACGAGGAACAGCCATGACATTCGTCTTTCGTCGCTTAGAGTTTGACTGTTTACAATTCTGGCTATTATAGCACGTGTTCTTGTAAATTCACTCAGGCACACAAACGTATAAATAAATTTAACGCTCTGTTCTACGTCTTTCGTGGTGCTTTGAAGCCTGCATTAGCTCCTCCGAGTTCATTCTGTCAACCCACGACCGACAGGGCGGGTCTAGCACATGTAACACGCCTTCTACCCAGATCCCATAATCAAATAATAAACTTCGTTATCTTGGTAAAAACCTAACGTTAATTCATTCGTAAACTTACGCACGATTAATAATTACAATTACTTTAAACTTTAATCATTTTGCTTTTTTTTTTAAGAATTATTAACATTTGTAGGGCTATTAATTATTAAGAGCCATACAAACACCCTTTTATTTCTGTAACTTTACAGAAAAATCTATAAAAATGTATATATATGTATATATTTTTTTTTAAAGCAGCGAATCCGTGAATGTTAAAAGTACAAGAAAGATATCCACGAACACCTAAGACATATCACTCATTAATGGAGTATTTACGGCTTGATTCTTGAATCTAAGTACCGAATCACATAATATTGAACACGAAACACAACAAAAGACAGACGACAAAATCAGTCAGCACGTGACGTCATATCATCACTGTAGACACAGGTCATAAACAAGACGAAAATGTTTATTCATTGCAATAACAATCCATGCGCTAAAGAGGCCTCATTTTAAAACCATGCCTAAAGTAGACGCAAGTGATTAAAAACAGCTCGGAAACAGACAATCAGACGTATTAATTTCTTGGGTTTAGAAACGAGTTTCCTGTCAACAGTACCCATAAAACTGCTCGAAACATGTTTGGCATTATAAACACAAGCCTATATTAGAAGTTACGATGTTTACTAACAGTCTGTAAGACTTGAGGTTCTCACAGCCCTGATGATGGAGGCAGTACGACCTCTGAAACGTTGGTTAACATCGACCGGACTACACAGCGCAACATCCCAGAAGACAGAAATCTTCATACTCATCGCCCTGATGATGGAGGCAGTACGACCTCTGAAACGTTGGTTAACATCGACCGGACTACACAGCGCAACATCCCAGAAGACAGAAATCTTCATACTCATCGCCCTGATGATGGAGGCAGTACGACCTCTGAAACGTTGGTTAACATCGACCGGACTACACAGCGCAACATCCCAGAAGACAGAAATCTTCATACTCATCGCCCTGATGATGGAGGCAGTACGACCTCTGAAACGTTGGTTAACATCGACCGGACTACACAGCGCAACATCCCAGAAGACAGAAATCTTCATACTCATCGCCCTGATGATGGAGGCAGTACGACCTCTGAAACGTTGGTTAACATCGACCGGACTACACAGCGCAACATCCCAGAAGACAGAAATCTTCATACTCATCGCCCTGATGATGGAGGCAGTACGACCTCTGAAACGTTGGTTAACATCGACCGGACTACACAGCGCAACATCCCAGAAGACAGAAATCTTCATACTCATCGCCCTGATGATGGAGGCAGTACGACCTCTGAAACGTTGGTTAACATCGACCGGACTACACAGCGCAACAACCCAGAAGACGGATATCTTCATACTAACAGTCTATTTGTATTAAGATAATTTTTTTAAAACAACAAAGCTGGAAATTTAAAAAAAAAATACCTGGAGCCGAACGTATTCCAGAGCTCTGGGCTTCAAATTTCGTCCCAGAGATTCTCTGAGTCTTTGGCGTGTGCTGCGATAATCCATAAAAATGTCACACGACTGATGATATCGACATCAACCTATTCTATCGCTCAATCATTCTATAATTCGACGCTGAGCTACGTACTCGGTTTGATAAAGTTTAAACCAAAAACACAATGACAGGGCCTAATCTGGGGCGAAAACATAATCAAAACTAATTTTATTTTGCGGATTTATACACTTTTTTCATATAAATCTCCATCATTACAAGTGCAAATCGTATTCTTCTACAATTCAACAATTTTTCAATTATAAAAATACAAATTATATAACAACCCGCCGGGAAAAAAAAATACCTAGAAATACATTGATAATTATTTGTGGTAAGCAGTGCCAAGATTTGGTTCTGAAAACTCGTCTCAATTATTACGTAAGTTATAAAACTACGCCTCGTGTTCACTGACATATCGAAAGCCGATGCAGCTAAGACGAAAAACATATTCCTCGCAGTAAATTTAAGACGCTGAAGACAGATCTAACCGGTTTACTATGACAGGTTATAGTCGGAACTTGCGATAATTACGAGTCGCGGCGGAAAAGAAATGTAGCGGGCATGGTATGTTGTAAGCAGCTTTTATATACGTGAAGGGCGCCACCTCACCCTTCTAAATGCGAAGGAACACGAAATCTGAATTATCTAAACAACGCGTCATTTTAAATCGGGATGTTAAGTAACATAATATAAGAATTTAACTCTGTATAAATATAAGAACGTAGTTAATAAAAACCTGTATTTTGGAGTAAAGCCAAAAAAAAACGTTTCAGATGGTAGTCAACTCCCCTGCGCTCGAGGTTCGTCCTTGGGGACGTCAATATGGAGACGTTTTCGTGGCAACTTCCACTTTACGTAAACCGCGTTACAAACTTTTTCCCGTGACAGACATTAATACATTAAAATGCACTGAGAATAATTTCTTCTTTCGACTTTTACAAATTGAACATTAGTCGCCTTAATTGACAAAGTCTAGTGACAAATTATGAAGACAACCTGAATTTATTTGAAGGTTATCTCGAATAGAAATACATAAAAGACTATATTACTCATTTGAACGTATTTTCCGGATAAAACGTCTGTTATGTAAATCAGAAAATCACGTAACTCACAATCCATTGACTGCATTCAAGGCCACTGCGACGAGGGTCAAGAGGTCATCTGAACAGATATGTTACGCGTCAGGACAAGTCTCTAATAACATAATCGAGAACAGTGTCTGCGTTTTAAACTGTATAGTCAATTTGGTAAAAAGCTAGAATTAAACACTTATTCTACTTTCGTCTAATACATCTCATCTAATATCATCAACGGGAAACAGACATTTTTTTTGAAGAATTCATTTTAACACCTGTTTATAAAATTGTACGTAAACAGCGCATTTTACGTGTACCATAAAATATCACCGTGTTTTCAAATAAAATTATCCCAGATATCGAATATGTAAACACTTCCTGATTAATATACCACTCGACATTAGAACTACAATCCCCGTTCTTCTATAAAGACAGCATTTCAATTCATCACAATAAATTTCAACTCACTTAAAAACAAACTCCAACTCTTCCTATAAACACTTGAGCTTCACAGTTCATAAAAACAACAAAACACACGCGGAAAAACATAAGCGGAACGAAATGCGTTTCTAGCACGGCCTACCACGTCAGCATTCGAAACGCGACTGACATAAAAGAAGAGGACTCCAGGAGGCAGTGGAGAATGTACAAAAAAAACAAAACAAGTGCCGACTGCCCAGACAGAGAGGGAACGATCGTGAGTGCAGAGCCGGCGCTGGTCATACGAAGATACCCGGAAATAACCGAAGTGTCATCTGCACGACGTACACATAAAAGGACTAAAAAAATATTTGAAGATTGACATAAAACGCATCAAAGAAGCACCGCTATATTTTGAAAGGACGCAGGGAACAATGCATGTATTCAAAGCACGTGAAAACATATAAAAGATAATGGTAGAGGTCAAGTTTCGTTAAGTCTCCGACAAATTAATAATAACAATCGAATTTGACGTCTGGACTGGGTGAGAAATATAAAACGCGCAGACATAACCTAGAAATGAAATTATATATTATTAAGTCATGCAAAACATTTATGGGAGATAGAAAAATTAATCTGTTGTAGAGGTGTTAGGCAAGGCCGTGGTCTAGGCAACACGGAGTTTTCCTCCGTGGCATCCCAACAATTACTCCATTCACACACAGAAGAAGGCAATAGCAAACCACTTCTGGATCATCTGCCAAGAACGTATATGAACAGGTCCCAGTCCGAGAAAAGGATGGAAGGATCCTGTTCATATGGACCTGTCGTCAGACAGAACACTAAATAAATAAATAAATAAAAGAGGTTAAGGCTACCCAAGTTTCTACATATATATAGTTTCAAATAAGACATGGTTATCGTGAATGTAAATAGTTAAAATCTTGGAAAGAGTCGGTCGTGACCTATTTCAAAAATTCCGGCACCAGCTCAGAGCGACAGAGAAAAATTACTAAACGTTTCAGTCAGGATTAGCTGAATAAAATTTCAACAGGCTATACATCACGAATGCAAGGTAACCTTGTTGCAACCTACCAGATCGATCTCCGACCTCTGTCACATATTAGAATAATTTATTGATTTGTCACAGAGCTTACTTGTCTATCAGCCTCCATACTACCCTGCAATACATTTTATTCCCTCTGATTTACGGTGTTCTTGTATTTTTTTAAATAATTCATATCATTAACATCGGACATAAACTGAAATATGACACTCAATTCCAATCAAATTTCTTATAAGAAGGCTTAAACCTTAAAAAAGAACCACTTTCAACAGCTCAAAACAATGAAAATAACAAATTTATCTATAACAAGTGGACAATTTGGGTACTAGATATTTAATATTACCAAAAAAATTGTCAGCGGAACCACGGTTCCGGAGAATTTGACGTAAATACGTCTATACGGAAAGGAAGTTTATATATTGGCTTTATTCTAAATATTTCCTTTATAC
>NW_019059991.1:366046-410472 GCF_000696155.1 Zootermopsis nevadensis | reverse complement strand
AACGACAACAACATTGATATATTTTATAATTTAACATCGTGTTTTGGATTTCTCTCGTGCGAGAAGATGGATTGTCCACAACCAGTAAGATTTATTAAATATTCTTCTTGTATTTCTATAGACCTCTGGACCTTTCAGAAGGAGTTTTCTAAAGCCTTTATTGTTGTCTCACTGGCAAGGGAAATGGCCACCATGTTGATCTTCTGTTCCTTCCCACCAAATCATAGTGTGAACCAACCACCTCACCCCCAGTATCAAATTCTACACATCCCTAAACTGCGGGCAGATGTCACCCTACATTACAACCCCCTGTATAACATATAGATGAGGGAATATTTGGAATTCACTCCCTTATAATAGGGGCCCATTCAGAAATTCTAGATGTGTGGTTTCAGTTGGTTGATACGTCAATGAATTAACGACGTAAGGGACACTGAAATACTATAGCAGCCCATATTTTTTAAATGTTAGGATATTTTAAGCGACTATTATATTAAATCTGAAGCAAAAAATATAACAATTTATGCTTAACAGGAGGAGGTAATTCCTTTACAGAAATTTTATTCTTGTAGTAGGTATATACCCTAAACGTAAACCCTTTAAACCCAGTGGAATCTATGTGCCATCTACGGTTTAAGTCAGCAACTGTGTATTTTGTATTTATGACTCTTGTATGACTCACGGTGTAAACAGATATTATTTCCTTACATAGCATTCGCATACTAACTGTTGTGGTGGTGAAGTGTTGAGATTTGAGGTATTGACTTAATTCTTAGATATTATTTAGACGAGCTTTTTTTTTCTAAGGGCTGAATCTACGTTCCCAACAGACATTTCGTGTCCCCCACGAAGTTGTCTTAATTTTTTCGTATGTTAAACGACATGAAATATGTTTCAATTTAAAATAAGTCATCACTGACAGCAGACTTAGAATTAAGTGAAAAGGACAGTGTAAGTCTATAACAGAATTTGTAACCATTCCACTGTTTATTGTTTTCACAAAGTAGATGAGGAATGCATTAATATTTGAATTAATCCCAGTGGAATGTAATTTTAATGATAAAATAATCTGGAATGACGTGTTTGAAGACACTAAATCTATATTTGTCTTTACGATAAAGCTGATACCCTAAGATCAGTAATCTTAAGCCTCATTCCATTCCTGGGGCGAATATTTATCTGGGACATTTTTTCTTAACAAATGGCGTCCGTGGTTTTTCTCAGTTTCTCTAGCATAATACGAGGATATCATCCATAAATATCCTGCCACATGACATTCTAAACACTGTCTACTGCAAGGGTATTGATGGAAATCGTTTATACATTCGGAAAGACTCAGACTGACTGACCTATTTGATCGACAGGAGGCAGAAATTGCGGGTCATGTTTAAACACGTGACTGCATGAATGATTCAGTACCGCATATTATTATCGTGTAGATTGTAGCAGGATTTCGTTGAAACAATATTTTGTCCTTTTGGAAAAAAAATATAGGCACACTGTTTCTTCTTTTGCAAATCAATTACGATACGTTTTATTGTCGGCCAATAAGAACATGTTGGGTATTCACATGTGACTGAAATAATGATTAAACAGGCTTTATGTTTACATAAACTCGTCCAAAGTACAGTCATTATATTACAATAATCGAGTTGATTGATATTTAAGCACGATTTGAATTTTGGAGTTAACTTTGGTGAGGGTGGTGGGCTTCTGAATCCGAAGATCGTGTTTCTAATATTTCAATATTCAGTCCGTACCGCAAAGAAAACACAACGAGTCACCTTTAATGCTGTTTATGGAGATAAATGCTGTTTACTCTGGGACACAGTAAACGTACAAACACACTCTGTGGACATGAGACAGAGCTATTAATCGTTACGACAGGTGGTACATGTAATTACCACTGCGATTTAAAGGGTTAATATCTTCACTAAATTATTTATTATCGTAGAATCTTCTGGTGCTTGGCTCCGGAATAATAAATCGACATATTCTTTTGATATCATTTTGGATGTCGATCTATCAACTCGAAAGGAAAAGACATAGATCTTTAAAGATATATGACACAATATGACAGCAGATTGGATTTTGCTACAGTACAACTGGCAGTAGTTTTGTATAAAACAAATCAAATGATACATACGTAACTTTTGCATGGAACCAGAGTTAGTGTTTCGATTGTCCACTCAGGAGGGAGTGGAAAGACAGTAGCAACTATGCAGCCATTGATTGACAACTTGTAGCGTGCCCAAATCTAATTCAAGTCCAATCTAATCAGCATCTAAAGCAACAGTAAGGGGTACCAAAGCAAAACCTGCGCATGGTAATAATTTATTATGTTGGCACCATATGTCACAAACTGAGTTTCAGTGGGATTTTGTTATATTCTTCAATATTATCGTTAAATAACTTTTTCATATTCCACACAAATCCCAAATTTCGTCAACACATGAAAATCTCTGTAAAATAGCATCTTAAATAAATAATACTTATTATTAAATTCTAAAGGATTCTGACGACGGTAGTTTACACTTAAACGTCGTGAATTTTTTTTAAAAAAAAACAGACGATGGAAAAAGTCCTGACAACAAATAATTTTAAGAATATTTATTATTGTTTAATATTAATAAACATTAAGCATTATTCTTTTAATTAATTAAATTAATGTTAAATTATACCACAAATCCACCAACCAGTTCATAAATCAGAAACCTAACACTGTCAAAGCCTAGATTTTAGAGTAATAAAACAAACTGATAAATCTAAATAAAAATAAAATTTTCTAAAAAAGCAGTGTGTTGTGAAAGAACATGTATAATAGAAAAAAGGAACTTGGTACACCTAGTCGGAACGATTCCGTATCCATGACAGTGTCATTTATGTTAAGATTCACGATGCCTTGAATAACAAGGGAGAAGAATTCTTGAAAGCTTTTATCTTCTTAGGGCACTTGAACACTAAGAAACACGACACCCCAGAAAATCTTCACCTCCCCCCCTTCTTCGAACTAGACTGAATCCAAGTATAAGTTGCTCAGAGTACCAAGGATACATTTAATCTCTTGTTAACCCTCCTTATTTAATTATCTAATTATTCCCTTTGGCCAATTATAACAAGTAATCTTATAAAACAATTAACGATTCACAATTTCATGTAAATATTTATTGCAACAGATACAGCAAGTGTCTAGCTATTTTTCAACATATTCGCCACCGGATTTGAGACATTTGTCATACCGTGGGACCAACTTTTGAATACCTGTGTCGTAGAAGTCTGCCGCCTGGGATTGGAACCACTGTGTGACAACCATCTCCGCCTCTCTTTCATTCTCAAAACGCTGACGCTGACCGGACAGGAATTTCTTGAGGTGTAGGAAAAGATGGAAATCACTGGGAGCGAGGTCCGGGCTGTAGGGTGAATGATTAAACACCTCCCAGCTGAACTCCTGCAGGAGACTTGCTGTCCGTCGAGCCATGTGCGGCCTAGCGTTATCACTGACCGCACTTCACAGTCGGCGGGAGCTGGAATAAGAACCTCCATCTTCAACTGCTGCAACGATGCTACTGTGAGAACGCGGGAAGTACCGTTAATGCATGCGCCATGCTACGTCATTGCTCTATCACGTACGCACAGTCGCTTCGCGCAATATAAGGTTTTCTAGCTGTGGGACGCGTGGGAAACTTACTTTGTGGACGCGCCTCGTATATATTCGATATATTCCTTTGACATGGTTCTGGTCCCATCACATCCCATTACCCTTTAAACACGATACAAATAAAAATGGATACACATCCGTTCCAAAACGGAATTATAGCACAGCAGCCATGTTTTCGAATTATCAGAAACCGCACGTGTATTAAAGATCCCGAAATTTACCGAAGTGTGAAGGGGAGGGTATTAGTGCGTGTTAATTATGAAAGTTTCATGACGGTTCCTACATTTTGAGACTGAGAAAACCCAAAAAAATCTCAGTTATGTTAAGTTCTTCATGTATTACATAAATGATATACACATGTGCTGAGATAACAGTGACTGGCTACGGACTGGACAACCAGTCTTCGATTCCCGGATAGGGCAGATATTTATCTCTTCATATCCGAGTCCAGATCAGCTATGGGGACCAGGTACCTCCCTGTACAAGTAATATATAAAGGTGTTCTTTTGGTATTAAAACGGCTGGAGCGTTAATCTGACCTTTAGTGTCTATATTAAGAATGCGTAACACAGTTAATACGCATCGATAGTTTATAGAAACTATTGCCTATTAATCAATAGACAAGGTATGTTTTATTTTAAACGTTAAATGATGTTTTAATCTTTTAACAATATTATATTTGTGATTGACGGAAAAAGTTTTTAATAAATATTTTAATAATATATAATCACAATATGACGCATTTACAATATCTTATAATTTATATATTTTGCATTTTATTCTCTAAAATTCTTTTATAAATTCTTTCAAATTCTTTAGTGTTTCTTTCAATCTTCTACTTACAGACCGATATGTACATCTGATAAAATTAAAAAAAGACAACACCTCGCCCAAAATTGAAAAACAAATGGCATGAAACATCACCAAATGGAATCATATTTGAGTTTTAAGTTCGTAAATCTTTTACACCTGATGATGGTTTTATAAAAACTGAAACATGTTGTGTAAAGGATGTTCCAAAATGTAAATCGATCAATCGATATGGAACATCAATGATATTTTATTATCTTAATTATAAGAAATTTTAAAATATTGTGATAAGACGGATTAAAATAAATAATTGTTAGAATATTCACAATATGACGCAATTACACTATCTTATTAATAGACAATGATTGTATTTACCCTTGAATGCGATTTTAAATTTCGGGATTCATTTTCCTTCTTGTGATATTGAAAGATTACTCAAGTGAAAATAGTGTCAAATATTTTACTAAAGACTGATTTTGTTAAAAAAATGTCGAGTGGCGTAAAAGTATTTGAAACAGTAAACCTAATTTTACCGCGTTTTAATAAAAATTCCATGACTTTTCAAAATACTGTCGTCATTTATAAACTCGATAAGAATGGATGAATGTGGCCTTACGTCTGGGGAAAACTTGGGACCCCTGAGATATGGGTTACGCGTCTGAGTACGTGCGCGTCTGTAGTCATAAAAATTCTCGTTAGATGGCAGTGCATTTTCTGCCGAATCAGCAGATGTTGAAGGGACAGAAAATGGATGAGGGGTGGGCGTGGGGGACGATTTTCTGGGTCGGTATAAGAAGGTCACGTGATTTATGACGTCATAAAGAAGGTGGGACACTGATGGGAAAGTTATAAAAAGAAAGAGTTAGAGAAAGGTCAAAGTCGGCTGGAAAACTAACCTATGTGTCTAAAACATTTTCAATAATTTCTTTTTCCAATCCCCTTAATTTCTCTCTGTTCAGTTTTATCATCTCTATGTCCTGATCCTTTGTTTATCATTTTCCACGTACTTCCTCGTATTCAAGAACTGCCTTATACTTAGGATATATTTGTATAACGCAACATTTATAATGTTTAGCTACACACATTTAACTTTAAAAATAAGATAGGTTGGTATATTACATTTCTATAACCTTACTATTCGGTCTTTGTTAGACCTTGTAATCCTGGGGTCTCGGGTTCGATTCCCGGCGGTGCCCGAATTTATAACTTGTGTTGGGCAAGGCCGTGGTCTAGGCAACACGGAGTTTTCCTCCGGGGGCTTCCCCGGTTTCTCCGTGGCATCCCATTCACACACAGAAGAAGGCAATGGCAAACCACTTCTGGATCATCTGCCAAGAACGTATATGAACAGGTCCCAGTCCGAGAAAAGGATGGAAGGATCCTGTTCATATGGACCTGTCGTCAGACAGAACACTAAATAATTAAATAACTATTCGGTCTAGCATATTTTAAACACAGTAGCTAATGCTCGTTTATATGACGTAACCAAAGACAAAACTGATATGTCCTGACGAGTTCCTTCTGTAATCTGAAGTTTCTCGGCTATAATTTTATGAATGACTACTCTGACATCTTCCTTATTGAAGATTGCTGTCTTCTGGGTTGTTGTGCAGTGTACCCAGGTAGATGTCCACCAACGCTTCAGAGGTCCAGGCAGTCTACATCATCGCCCTGATGATGGAGGCAGCACGAGGCTCTGAAACGTCGGTGGACATCTACCTGGGTACACTGCACAACAACCCAGAAGACAGCAATCTTCAGATTCACTGCTGTGAAACCTAAAATCTTACATATCTTCCTTATTCCCTTAACATAACCACGGATAATAAAATAAAATTGTAAAAAAAAAATATATAATCACTGCCCGGAGACTATCACCGAGGCGATAATAATCACTGATAATAGTAATAGTCGTCGCTAAACTGCGTGTATGATGCCATGTCAGTTACCTGTTCACTCTGTCATTGCCCTTCAGTCAGCTGGCGCCGTCCTCAAATGTAAACTGTGGCGTGACGAGGTATTCGTGCTTCCATTTAACATAAATCAATGTTTATTTCTACACTCAGTTAACGTCAGCGGTTTTGTAATAAATTTCCTTCCGACAGTTTTTCCTTCTGTACATAAAAATGGTAAAATACAAAATTGGATTAGCTCTATACTTCAACGTGACAACACGTTCCCTAATAGTTAACCCATCTATTGATTTTTTTTTATTTGTAGTGAGTGTTCTGTCTGCCGACAGGTCCATATGAACAGGATCCTTCCATCCTTTTCTCGGACTGGGACCTGTTCATATACGTTCTTGGCAGATGATCCAGAAGTGGTTTGCCATTGCCTTCTTCTGTGTGTGAATGGAGTAATTGTTGGGATGCCACGGAGGAAAACTCCGTGTTGCCTAGACCACGGCCTTGCCCAACACGAGTTATAAATTCGAACCCGAGACCCCAGGATTACAAGGCCAGCGTTCTAACCACTAGACCACCGTGGCTACTCATCTATTGATTACCGAGTTATTTAATTTACGCTCTATCAACTGAATATGATTATATACAGTAGTGTGTCACATGATTGTAAATGAAGAAATTATACGAGCTTCGGCTTTAAGAAACGAGATTCTGAGCGTCGGCAGAGGAAAGGGGGAGGAACATTATCGGCTAAAACCTTTTTTTCTCTTGTCTCCTATGAATCTTACTTTTCAAGATTCCAGTGCTTAGTCATTGAGATCTACGATATGACACGGGCGAGGTCAGGAAGTTTGACCACCCACACTGTGTTACTAACGTAGGTGAAATCTGAAAAGAAAGCAAGCCCTGTTCACACGAACTTCTCTAAAGGAGTGGCTACTACCGCAATTATTTATAAGTAGCATCGGAGTCACGACTTTAAAACACCCGACGTTTTCTTTATGTCAAAATTATTAAAAATTTCTTGCGCAAATATAAAGCACGAGTATACATACATTGCACACAAAAAACTTAATTCTACGAGGCGCGTCCACAAAGTAAGTTTCCCACTCGTCCCACAGCTAGCAAACCTTATATTGCGCGAAGCGACTGTGCGTACGTGATAGAGCAATGACGTAGCATGGCGCATGCACTAAAGGCACTTCCCGCGTTCTCACAGTAGCATCGTTGCAGCTGTTGAAGATGGAGATTCTTATTCCAGCTCCCGCCGACTGTGAAGTGCGGTCAGTGATAACGCTAGGCCGCACACGGCTCAACGGACAGCGAGTCTCCTGCAGGAGTTCAGCTGGGAGGTGTTTGATCATTCACCCTACAGCCCGGACCTCGCTCCCAGTCATTTCCATCTTTTCCTACACCTCAAGAAATTCCTGTCCGGTCAGCGTCAGCGTTTTGAGAATGACAGAGAGGCGGAGATGGTTGTCACACAGTGGTTCCAATCCCAGGCGGGCGACTTCTACGACACAGGTATTCAAAAGTTGGTCCCACGGTATGACAAATGTCTCAATTCCGGTGGCGAATATGTTGAAAAATAGCTGGACACTTGCTGTATCTGTTGCAATAAATATTTCCATGAAATTGTGTTTTGTTTCTGTAAACGGCCCCAGGGAAACTTACTTTGTGGACGGGCCTCGTACATCACCACTCCCAGAACACAAATAAATATTTATCACAGATGGTGATAGGTTGATGGTTATCATAACTGTAGAAAGTAATTTACTAACTACAGAACGACATGTCTTCAGATAATTCTTGAAAATTGTATCAAAGACACGCGACAGACCAGACAACTAAATGCGGTCGAACTTCTGCAACTGATTTCTATGAGATTAATTTTAATATTATCCTTAAATCTACGATAAATTTACCAAGCAGTATCTTCATCTGTTGCTACATGATATATCGAAAATGTAAGTTTCATGAAGATATTGATAATTAAAAATAAATGGCTTCTGCATTTGATTAAGCGTCACTGTAACATTTAAAGTTTCTTTTTCTAGTTGGACCGCCTATACTTTTATGGTTCGTCGTACATGTTTGTGATACCGGAGGGGGCAGAGAGTGACTTCTGCGTTATCTCACAACGTTATAAATTGCAAGATACAGTGCACATTTTTCGTAAAGAATACAGAAATACTAAAGTCATAGCTTTCATACACGCAATTCTATTTGTACACATCTAAACACATACTTAAAAATATTACTATTTCAACTCTGTTCGCTCTGACAATTTTCAGTTCAGAAACGAATAAGAACAGATACCTTTATCATGGCATCCACTACGTTCTCTGTCTGAAGACAGGCTAACTTCAGGTCTTTCTTCTTATATGTCAGTTCACTGAAGCAAAATCTAGAACAACGTTGAATCTCCACTCTTAAATCAACTGACGTCCTAATTTAATCATCATATTGTAGTGTGTTACGCCGTTAGACATTTATCTGTTGCATAGCATTTCCTCAGTAACCTCCCCCAAACTCCCTTCCTCATTAAGTTTGTATGCTTTTATATGTTTCATATTATATGATTTTTAATTCTTCGTATACATTGATTCCAATTCGTAAATTCAATACAAAATTCATGAATTGAATAAAAATTTTCTTGGATATTATCCATCGTCTAGTAAAATATAAAACGTAAAACGACGTTTCGGAGATGGGGGCTCTATCTCCGTCTTCAGGTTCCTACTCAGTTGGGATTAGCTCTATCTAGTGGGCCCAACTGAGTAGGAACCTGAAGACGGAGAAAGAGTCCCATCTCCGAAACGTCGTTTTACGTTTTATATTTACTAGACGATGGATAATATCCAAGAAAATTTTTATTCAATTGACTCTTCACCATCGTCAAGAAGTTTTAGATTTGATATAAAATTCATGGCTGAATGAATCCGTATGTATATGAGCAAATATTTCACTCCTATAAATCTCTGGGTAATTTTTGTTTATTAATTATTAAAAAAATTCTCTTATTTTAGTAATTATATAATTTTCTGTAGATAATATCACACAACCGCTGTGCATACACGTAAAAAAACCCAAGATATTTAAATAACATTCAAATAATAATGTCACTTAAGAGCATTAGACCATCCATTCCTTTGAATCACATTAAGCACGTGCTCTGTTAAGTAAGTTAGCAGAAGTAAAGTTTATTTGCATATTAGCCAAATTAATTAAATGACGTATCGCTTAGAGTCTCCATACAATTTGCAGTTCTGCAGCTGCTAATGTGTGAGGTACGGCTAACAAGAATTAGAATTACGACCAGCAGGGTTAAAGCAGAGCACAGGACTTTTATTAAATCACACAACCAAATTCCTGAATTATGTAGACCTTCAGCTAACACACAAAGTTTTTCTCATAAGGCAACCTCAACCATACTGAACGTGAACATAAGGTAGCTCTAATGGGAGTTCGAAAAAGCTACACATGTTTCGTAAAGTCGCTAACAGAGAGCAGCACACAGTTCAACGTCAAACAAGCGTAAACATTTTGTAGTTCAGTTTATGGTCTATTCCTGAGCCAGTAATTACCGAAACTTTTGTGGTTTCAAACAACACATTCATTACTGTTTAATATCCAGCATCAACATAAATAACACATTCAACCTTTGTGAAATAATACTTTAAGGATCATTGGCATTTTAAACTGGTTCATTAAAGCAAGGGTTAATGAACTCTTGGACTACGCCTTCAAACGTAAATACCAGTACGTTTTCTCACTGCATCTACAGATTTTGATTACGTCATTAGGAAACAAAACGAACTCAGAATCTCTTATAAACTGAGGACATCATGAGTTTGAACAGTTTAAAACACTTTTATGTGATATTTGAGGTTTTCATGGCGACGAGACTGAAGATGGCTCTCATCCTAAGAGACAGTCAACTTCATAAAACACTTTCAGTTTCTATCATATGAAATAACGACTTAAAATCATAGAAGACGCCTTAAATGACGTTTAGTAAATATAAATTGTTTTAACTCTTTAGAATTAACCTCTGGATGTATGGCTATATGATTTTTAAAATTTTTGGAATATGAAAGAATATTTGTTACAAACGTAAGTACTCTTTTTTGGCAAATTTTCCGAACTGATCGGCAGAAAAATGAGTTTGAAAAAATTACTTTCGAAATACCTTGAAAATTTTAAAGACCTCTATTCGGAAAACCCCTGAAATTATATTGTAGTGACTATGACATGTCCGTGACCTCAAACTGTAATGAATATTGTCACTCAAATTCCTACAGAACGGCCGAAAAATATGTTTGAAAAAATGACTTTCGAAATACCTTGAAAATTTTGAAGGCCTCTGCTCGAAAAACCCCGGTACATATATTGTCGTGTCTGCGATATGACCTTGATTTGTAAGCGACCCAAACGATACGTGAGTAACCAAGATACATGTTTCTTCAGAAGCAAGTTTGGGAAAAATTCGTTTTATAATGACCTTGAAATTTGATGACATTGGCAGATACGTGACGAAAACAAACCTATCCCTTAATAGCAAAAGCTAAAACGATACAAACCTAATCACACACATTTTTATATACGTACATCAATATTAATTTTACTGTACAAAATACAGAATATAATTACCATGCCAGATTTCCTGCAATTCTTATAAAACCACATCCGCCTCGCTCCATCTCCGTTTTAGAGAAAAGTGTTTCGATAAGTTTTCTATTGCAACCCAATCTAATCGGCCTTCATAAAATATTTGTACTGTACCGATCACCTTACTGTTTGATACTATATTTAGAATACGTTTGATATGTTTGTCATCGCCACCAGATAAACTTCAGTGTGGTACATAAATCCTGATCCACAATTCATTTAAGTTGTTTGAAGGTTGCTCGTCAGATTTTCTGACATGACTCGTCGAGCGCCCAGAAGGGGGTTTGAGTCTCAAAAAGAGTAAGTTACTGGAAGACCTTGAAAATTACATAATGATAACCTTCATACTACTTTATCTTTACATAACATTATTAAATTGTATATTAAATCTTGTCCGTCTAATCACAATAAATTCTTATTAAATATTAAAATATTACAATAATTAACATTTAAAATATTAAATGATGTTCTTTATCGAAATATTCGATTTACATTAGACCATCATTTTTCACGACATGTTTCAGTTCCTAAAAGAACCATCCTCAGGTGTATATAATTATATAAAGCTTCAAAACGATAAATAATTCAAATACAATTTTCATACATTATGCTAGCGTACATTTTTATCAGATTTTTACCAGATATCAAACGATGTTCTTTTTCAGTTTTTATTCCATTTTTAATAACACACTCGATGTTGTTCTGTATATATACATCATGCTCAATGTGACTTTAGTGTGGGTGAACGTTTTGTTGTTTTTGTATCAGTCAGAAATGTTGTAGAGGAGTTACATCTGTCTGGAGGTATTGCCGTGTTTTGATGGTCTAATTTAAATCGAACATTTCGATAAAGAACATCATTTAATATTTTAAATATTTTAAATGTTAATTATTGTAATATTTAATAAGAATTTATTGTGATTAGACGGACAAGATTTAATATACTTATTATATCACAATATGACGCAAATTTACCATCTTATTATTAAATTGATTAAATCAATGAGAATTATGCGGACGGAACTTGTATCGCATATAGAAGAGATTATAAATTCGTATATTGTGGTTGGTAACCTCCAGGGAAAATGGTACTAAAAACCAAGACGTTGATCAAAGGTAAGTATTAATCTTTAAACCGAAGCTCACGTAAAGAAAATAGTTGAAAAAGTGGACTTATGTGGTTGTAGCTTGAAGACGGATACATCGATTTGTACCAAAACTGGCAAGCTTGTTTCGTGAGGTCGTGAGATCAAACCTCTAAAGTCACAGTGGCTTCCCTCAATACCACTACGGCACATCTGTTATTTAATAACTCAGTCCGTACCTCAAAGAAAACTCAACACTTCACCATTACGAATATCAGTCTGCGAGAAAACACAAGAAACTTGAAAAGTGCAGACTTTCAGATTGTCACGCTGGTGGTAAGCATGTGTACCACTATGCTTTAGAATTGAAATAAATCGTGTATAAATATGTTATGTGAATATGGACCGGATGCAACTGATTCGAGGCAGATACTAATGACGAGTTCTGTAAACACACCAAAGAACCTTACGGATCCATGAATTTTGGGAACTTACTTAACAGTGGAGTAACTATTAAATTTTGAAGAGAGAGAGTCTACATCAGCGAATTACAGTTACTTCGTTGTAGATCATTTAACGACGTATCGTCAAAGTACAGACGATACGCATCGTAGAAAAGAATGTTAAGACTGTTACAAATAGTACACGTCTAAAGTCAAAAGGAACGGTAGAGAAAGTGTTTATGGCTTATTTTAAGACGCCGAGTCGGGACGACGGTCCCAAGGGGTATACAAGGTTCCAAATGCGTAAACCGTGTCCTCGTTTTGTTATAACTGTTGCCATAATATGGCGATAGCTTGCTGTTAAAGAAATTTTGATTTTATAGGATGCTTTTATAACTTTCATCATGATAAAGCTGTTAAGAGAGGCCAACTATAAATGTGAACTACAGTGCAGTACAGTCATGACTTCGATATAACATATTTGATATTTCGATATTTATTTACTTATTTAGTGTTCTGTCTGACGACAGGTCCATATGAACAGGATCCTTCCATCCTTTTCTCGGACTGGGACCTGTTCATATACGTTCTTGGCAGATGATCCAGAAGTGTTTTGCCATTGCCTTCTTCTGTGTGTGCATGGAGTAATTGTTGGGATGCCACGGAGGAAAACTCCGTGTTGCCTAGACCACGGCCTTGCCCAACACAAGTTATAAATTCGGGCACCGCCGGGAATCGAACCCGAGACCCCCAGGATTACAAGGCCAGCGTTCTAACCGCTAGACCACCGGTATATGAAATTATTAATTGTTTAATTAAACAAAGATAAGTGAATATATTAATTTTTAACAGAAGAATATTTTAAGTCGGCTTACTACTTTAGATTTTACTCGTCGTTCCTAATTTGCATTTTTCTAGTATAGGTTTACCGATATCGAAAGCACCTTATTCTGTTTCTGAACACATAGCGTCTTTCTCCATCAGTATCTGATTTGTAGCACGTCACTCCCTGTATATGGTAACACGAGAAGGAGTAGAAGTTTAATTACATTAGATCTATAGGCGTTGAATATCAATATCTCAATGCTTCACAAACCTAGAAGACGTAGCTAGATGTTGACACACTGAAACTTTGCCTTGCTTTTCATATCTAAGTTATGAACACGATACTCTGATAAAAAAATATTAATTCTTGGGATTTCAACTTCATGGTCGTTACTGAATTAAGTGATGTTGCTTGTCAAATATCTCCCTAACAAATATTCGCCCATTAAGGCTTTGACCGGGATGTTCTTTTGTTAAATCTTATGTGGTACCGCCTGATTCGACTTCTAATGGTTAAGTGAAGTGTTTTCTTCGCGGTACGGTCTGGATTCGTAAATATTATGAAGACGAGCTTCGGCTTCAAAGGGTTAACCAGCTGATTTTCGTAACGGTGAGGTGTAGTGTTTTCTTCGCGGTACAGACTGAATTCATAAATAATATTCAGACGATCTTCGGCTTCAAAGGGTTAAAGACTGTTTAGCTTGCGTCTGGGATCGAACCTAACCTAACATTTACCTTTTTAAGCCCTTTGCCTCTTCCGGATACACTGAGACCCTTTCTTCCGTCTTTCCGTCTGACGTCTTTGGCACATTCTGCTCAGTCCAATTTGCGATAAGATGTGATAAAAAAACTCACATCCGCCCTGAGGATGGCAACTGTTAATACGTGTCGAAACGACGGATAAGTCAAAACATTAGGCGCGGCTCAATCTACAAAAGCCGAAGTTAAACACTGAATCCCAGCAGGGAGAAACTATGAGAAAGAATTCTTTCTAAACGTTCTACCCACTTTTTCTTATTTGAATCCACGCAAGTTTCAGATTACTGGTGCCACGTTCAATGTAATTTTTGTTCCCCCTCACATCGGCTCACGATAAATTACAAACTTGTCCCAGAATTCTATGTTCTACTGACCACATACTGCCTCACAATTACGTAACACAAAAAAATTCCCCAGGGCTTAACAAATGAATTATTAACTACTAATGTACGTACATTTTTGAAAAGTCCAAACACATTTAGTAATTAGCATTCAATGTGACTAATCTTTTAACAAAACGGAACCTGAAAGTCCATTACATCGATTTTTACATTGTTTGTTTCAGAGTCCAATCTAATTTTAGATGCTTGAATCTTCCACACATCACGGTTAAGCCACTACTCAATATTAATTTGTTTGCGACTTTAACTTTTCAAAAACCAGTTAGTGATGACGAACACAGGACTAGACACTACATTCATTGCGTATAAATAATACTTAAAGTTTCAGCCCGTACCGCGAAGAAAACACTACACTACACCATTACGTAGATCAACTGGTTAACGCTGTTTAAGGAAATAATCGCTGTTTATTCTGAGAATCGTACGGAACACATGAATACACTCTGTGGGCAGAATTCAGGATTACTTATTATTAAAGCACGTGGTACATATAGTTACTACTGGTCATTAAAGGGTTAGATCCAGTTCTTGTTGAATCCAGAACACGTAAAGGTGATTTCCATTTTAAAGTGAGTGTACTAATCAACAGCAACATAACCTTTTGGCTTGGCTGGGATATGTAGTCCATCTTCCTTCCTAAAGAAAAATGAAAAAAATCTACCGCCATGAAAATCAAAGAGTCAAATTTTTAACAAATTGTGAAATTTCTAAAATATTATGTACAAACACAAGATGAAGTTTTCACTGCGATGCGAATGCTGGCAATGTTTTGGGTTTCGAAGCCGTGTAGACTAGACAACGTTTCGAAAGCACATAATGTTTCCATCTTCAGGGCTAAAGATCCTGAAGATGGAGACAGTATGTTTCTCCGAAGCGTTGGCATCCACCGACAAATCCACACGGTACAAAGAACCCAATCATCATGTACAAATATTATTTAATTCGAAACCATTATCAGATTACTCTTATATATTAGAACGAAGGTATTGTTTTTTATATGGCGTGGTTCATCTGATGTTCAATATTAGTCGGTGATGAGTTGATAGAGACATGACGTGTCTAGCGGAAGACATTTAGAAGTATTACTGTGTCGGGTCGAGGTTTAATTCACAATATGACGCAAATATACTACCTTATAATTAACTTTGTAAAAAGTGATGATCTAATGTAAATCGAACATTTCGATAGAGAACATCATTTAATATATTTTAAATATTTAAATGTTAATTATGGTAATATTTTAATATTTAATAGGAATTTTATTGTGATTAGACTGACAAGATTTAAACAAATTTAGTTCTATTATAAATTCTTTGGTCTGAATAAACTAATGAACCATACTTTTAAATTACAACAAAAGGGTCTATTCTTCGCCAGATTTTTAATTCCCAATGTTCGTCGTATCAACATTTTCAAGGTAACGTCTTTGGGCGGATTATTTCTTTACGAGCTAACAGCTAGTTGACACACTTCCCGTCTTATACAGAACCCTAAGGATTATTACCATGTTCACAAAAGTCCGGAAAATCTAGGTTTACCTATTTGTTACCCATAATGATATCTCCGTTTTAACAATTCTCGCGTGTGCCGATGTACAAACACGCGCGGACGGACACACACAAATACAAGATATTTGCATGCATTTTATTCCAAAACATTTCAAGAAACGTACAAATAAATGTTACAGTTTGTGCTTGCCATAAAACAGCTGTTAACTTAGGGACTTTGTCTAACCTCTTGTTGAACACGATCTATTGTTATTCCTCCATTTTACACAAACACGGGGGCTTCTAAAATTCTTTGTGTTCCTGTCAGCACGCCAATAAGTTTCCAAGGGAAATTACCGTAGCCTACAAAAAAGAACCATAGGGAAACGCTGTGCCAGAGAACTCCATCTTTGATTTTTAGGAAATTGTGTATGTGGCAAGAGGATTTTGGCTTAAATATTCTGTTTTAAAAAACAAATTTTAAAAATATAATGGATTATGGATTGTGAAATTCAACACTAACACCGCGTAAGACTTCTTTATTAACTCCTTCAGCGATAGGCTTTATTTTTCGGGATCAGGATATGGAACGAAATTATAATGAAATGTTACACGTGACAAAATTAGCGACTTAATTGGGCTAAAGACTCCTGTTATTCAGTTAGGTTTATTTCATATTCTCTTTTCCTATCGAAATGCAAAGATTATAATCTATTTATTATTTAGTGTTCTGTCTGACGACAGGTCCATATGAACAGGATCCTTCCATCCTTTTCTCGGACTGGGACCTGTTCATATACGTTCTTGGCAGATGATCCAGAAGTGTTTTGCCATTGCCTTCTTCTGTGTGTGAATGGAGTAATTGTTGGGATGCCACGGAGGAAAACTCCGTGTTGCCTAGACCACGGC
The DNA here is from genome assembly GCF_000696155.1 of Zootermopsis nevadensis. The sequence goes on along the minus strand of NW_019059991.1, from coordinate 393,520 downwards.
CTTGCCCAACACAAGTTATAAATTCGGGCATCGAACCCGAGACCCCAGGATTACAAGGCTAGTGTTATAACCACTAGACCACCGTGTCGGTATTATAATCTAAAAAAATATAATTTTAACGGTTTCATTTAGACTTACAACGAAATTTTTTAGTCATACAAAAGACGATATAGTTTGAGATTGCTGAAGTGATTAAGATATTTTTTTAAATTAAGAGATTTCAAATGATAAGAGAATAAAAGGGAAGAACAGAGATTCGAACCTTCTACTCTTTACCTAATAATTTTTTGGTAATTAAATCACGAGAAACGAAATCTACAGGTTGTCCCAAAAAGACGTATATATACACACACACGATTAACATTAAGTATTATGCGTATAAATCTGTTTTAAAACACCGTGTATGAAATACACGTCAGGAATCAACAGGAGCGAACACTTCGTAAGAAGATAACTTTTTGAAGACAAACTGGACATGACAAATTATTAAAGCTGATTTTTGATCAGCAGACTGCGAAGTGAAGTGAAATGGTTTTCTGCAGACAAGATCCTACTACGCTCATTTGTTTTTTATTAGAGCGTTTAACTTACGGGTTCCATAAAAGCAGGGAAATAACCATAACCTTCTAAAGGAACACAGTGCCAGAGAGGCAGAAGAAATATACTCCGCCAGACAAATACCCCAAAGTACGACTGGATTTCGGTCAGGATATTTCGTTGTATTATCCACCTGTCAGCACGGACCACGTATTTCTAAAAGTCATGAAAAAAAAACCCAGGATTATTCTTTCTCTAAAATGACAAATTTTAGTAGTATTTAATGTTTCGACGCTGGTGAGTACAAAGATTACTGTCTTCTGAGCTGTAGCGCCGTGTACACTGGTAGAAGTTTACCAACGTTTCGGAGGTCCTTTCTGCCTCCGTCATCAGGACATCAGGCCTATATCTCATGGCTGCGTGTCTGGCTGGGGATTCCCCATACAGAGGATATATTTCTTAGTCATTTCCGCTCTCGTAGGTGTAAATTTCCCGTTATTTCTCTGTGATTTTTGACCAAAATTAAACTGTGTTGACATACTTTTAGTAAAGCTCTCTAATGCTATACGTATCAAAAATTCGATAAATGATTCTCGCGTTTTTACAAGACAGAAAAAAAGACGCGACGAAGCTAATACCCGCATTTCTTTTTCGCCTTTAGATTGTGAACGTAAATAAAAAGTGTTCTGGAATTTCATTTGTAGAACTTACATTTCTCTGTGGCCAGTTTAAGGGCCAATGATCAAGAATCCTTGAAACATAAGTACGTGATCCTCCCAAGAAAGACAAAATTTTTCTCCCACTCTAAAGCTGGAACGTAGCCAGTCTCATTTCCCTATACAAGTCATCACATAAACATCAAAGACCAAAGTCCCACGTCTTGTTAATGGATGTTTTCGACCACTGTCTCCGAATGTTTAATAAAGACCACAGACTTGTTTAAATGCATGTTATTTGAGGAGGCAGTTAATGTATATTTTATGCAACCTTTGTACAGACATCCGTTTGCCTGGAGGAACACGCGTCGGAAGGGATGGTTAAAAGCTTGGTAGCCTCATAAATGCCTCTAAATTACATCAAGTTGTATTTAAATATTAACTTTTGTCTTAGACTAAACAGAGCTCCGACAACACACCTCCTTCTAGAATATGAACTTACGTATTACGACATGGACTCCCATTCAAGCAGAACAGATAATGGTTAACATCGACCAGACTACACAGCGCAACAACCCAGAAGACAGAAATCTTCATACTCTGATGACGGAGGCAGTATGATCTCTGAAACGTTGGTTAACATCGACCAGACTACACAGCGCAACAACCCAGAAGACGGAAATCTTCATACTCTGATGACGGAGGCAGTATGACCTCTGAAACGTTGGTTAACATCGACCAGACTACACAGCGCAACAACCCAGAAGACAGAAATCTTCATATAACTTCCTGTTTTCTTTATCATTTAATAAATTATTTAAATCAAAAAACTAATTTAAATAACTGGGAATACTAATTACCATGTTCACAAAAAATCATAATATTGGAACATTTAAAATAATTATTTTCCACTTTAACCATCCGCGGTCAAATTCCACGTTTCCACATCCACTGCAGAGCATTCGTCAAGATCGTAAGAGTTGCTGACGTATTGAACACTAGAATTTGTTTGCATTCTACTTCAGGGTTACGGCCTTCTGAACTTTACTGACAGATGCAGCATCTCATTCTGTAAAACTGACATGCGCTCCCTCTTAGGATCTCTCGTTGTGTTTCAGAATGTTCTCATACAAGTTTGTCCTCGATAACCGCCTTGAACATGTGTTGTGTGTACAATCCAATTCGCAAACAGTTTATTTGCCGAAGGATGCAAACAAATTCTAGTGTTTGATAATTAGTACAATTCAGTTTGGATAACATTACTCCAGTAAATAATGGAAATAACATAGATAATTCACGTTCGTAATTATTTATTCTGAGGGTCTTGTTTATGGAAAGATTTGACATTGATGGTTAACACACTGTTTTCTTCTAACTTTCTGGCCGAGTACGGTGTGTGGTTTGGAAGTATTTTGAGTTGCTTATTTACTCTATAAGTTTGGTATCCCTGCTGGAATTATTTCTCTTAAGTCTGTTGCTATTCGGGTGATATTTTGTGCAAATGTCAACGTACCTTATTAGGATTTATAGGAAAAATGTTAAGCTTACACGACTGCCAAACCAAGTATAGTCTTTTCGGGCTCAGTCAGTGATCAGACTTCATTGTAAGAGGCCGAGGTTTTTTCTAAAATACCAATAACCTTATTTTTTTATCAGTAATAGGTCAGGTTATTACACACGAATAATACATATGATAGATTAAGCGTTTTTAATTGAATTGAATTGAATTGAACTAATACATGTGATAGATTAAGCGTTGTCACCTGTAGTACCGTAGATATCGACAGTTCATGTAGCACGTATGGTGATAAGCTAAATGCATACAATATTTTGATTGGTAATCCTGAAGATGATAAAGTTACTTAGTAGATTCTGACATAGCTTGGAGGAAACATAACATCTTACAGAAATAGCGTGATAAAGTGTTTACTGGATGGATTAACGTAGCTCATGACAGTGACAAATGGCAGGTTCCTTGAATACCTTCATAAAACTTCGTGTTTGTAAAAGGCAAGGCATCTCATGAGTAACTAAGCTAACGTCAGGTTCTCAAAAAGAACGCTGCTCAATGTACTGAGTCAGTGCTATAATATACGCGCATTAACGCGGTTTTCGTGTTATCCACACGGGATATTTTAAATAGGCCTATTTGACATCTGTATTTGAATGAAAGAGAAGGTTTCAAACTACAATATCACCGTAAAGAATGGGTCTCGAAATCATACCCGTTAATGAGAAATTTATTAGAACACGTAAACCTAAGAATTATTCAGAAGCGCGTGTTGGAGGTGGGTGTTAAAATATTACCCATAGTTTCATAAACAGTTTTCATAATGACTAAGACGATGCCAGTTTCTAGAAGCTTCTATACAAAGAGCTGTCTCAGTCTCATGGAAAAAATATGTGGAATTTAGTATAAGCTTATCGGCTCTTAAAAGACGCGAAACATCAAAAATAATATATTTAAAAATTCTCCACCCACAGGAAAATTTTAAACGTGCAGGTTCATTTAAAGTTGGATAAAAAAAAGTCAACATATTTTACTTCCAACAGAACAGAATATTACGCGCCATAGATTACTGAATTGAATTTTGAGACAGTAACATATAAAATAATCTGTTGATATAAATTACAACGGATGCAGATTTGACTGAAAACACATTCCTATTTCTGTATAACAAACTCAGCAAGATCCATACAGCTAAACATTTGTACACCATAATTCAATTTGTCATGTTTACGCCAATATTCATCGTCTAAAATAATATAAAATCCATCCTTGGATAAGCCGATTTGTTTCACTGCTAAATTCTTAAAATGTATCTACGGTAGACGTATGGGATGCTACATTTGTATTCTTACCCTGAAGATAGAGGTTAAACGTTCCTCTAAATCGCTCTTAACCATCTACCAGATTACAATGAGTCACAACTAAGAACATCCCTGTTCAAAATAAATGCGAGAATGAATTTAAAATTGAATTAAAAATGCAACTACCATTTTCTACGAACACACTCGTAAAATCGTATAAATTTTAGTTTTCCTGGTAACACGCCATTCCATTCTTTAGAGTGTTATTTTTTAACTTCTGTTATATAAAGAAATCTGGCATAAACGAAAATAAAACCACAATTTTTATATCGTTTATTACATCAGAGATTATAGGCATAATTTGCCACATGATTAAAGAATTAAAAGTTTAATTTTCGGGTACATACAATAATTAAAGGTTGGTAGAACAATCAGATGATAACTTTAAATGTAGTACAATTTTCAGGCAAAAACAGAAAAAATTAGAGAAATAAAACAATGTTTTATCGTCTACGAATCACGCAGATTACACGAAGTTATTCTCATCAAAATATGTACCTTACGTAAAACGTCAATTACCTGTATGCTCTCAAAGTCTACAGTCGTAACCTTAACTATGAGATGTACGTAGTCTGCAGGAAGGCTGCATTTTTGTATATCAAATCTAAAACTTCTTGACGATGGTGAAGAGTCAATTGAATAAAAATTTTCTTGGATATTATCCATCGTCTAGTAAATATAAAAAGTAAAACGACGTTTCGGAGATGGGACTCCCTATCCCTATCTCCGGTCCGGAGATAGGGATTAGCTCTATCTAGTGGGCCCAACTGTGTAGGAACCTGAAGACGGAGATAGAGTCCCATCTCCGAAACGTCGTTTTAGGTTTTTTACGTTTTATTACTAGACGATGGATAATATCCAAGTAAATTTTTATTCAATTGCATTTTTGTATTTTAAACGTGTCCAAGAATAAATAATTGAAGCAGATGAAAATTAAATTTAAGTAAACAGATTATAAAATAATTTCTTAGACAAATTCATAAACCATGTAGTCTGGTAAGTTCACCGACGTTTCAGAGTTACCTGTAATACTTGCGATAATCACCCTGATAATGGAGGCAGCAAACACCTCTGAAACTTTTGTGAACTATCAGACAACTCGTCGAAACGACCCAGAACACATAATTAGTTATTCTTTGTTTATATGCGATCTGACTTATAAAAATAAAAAAAATAATAGTAATAAAATTATACATTAATGTGATTCTACAATTTATAAATATTAATTTGAAGAATTTAAAATCATATGAGATCCCAAGTTTTCAAGGCAGTAAAGATTTCTGTGTTGTGTACTAACAAAAGCCTTGGAGGAATGTAACGTTCCCATCTTCAGGGTATTTCCGAAAGGGTCAGACACCCTACAAGATCACACTAAGTCAGAAAGATGAAGACTACGGCCGACATGTTAAAATCAAACACCATGTGTTTATGTAGATTAATGTGTGTGTAACAAAGTACAATTTAGATCAGAAGATAAACACAATTACCCACTGCATTTCTCTGAGTCAAAGAATTGCTTCTTACCAAAGACAAAGACTTTCATACAGGACATTTTGAATCTAGTTTTAAACACTCAGGCTAATTCTAAATAACAGACTACTTTATTCTTTAAAAAGGGAATGAAAGGTAAATAAAATATATTATCAACCACGTTTCTTAAAATATCTCTAAAGGACCTCCGTCTTTGAAATCGTAAATCGTAGGAAAATGAACACGAAATTAACTGAATCGTATTCATTCAACATTCTACGTGGTCTATTGAACTAACTTTATTGAGTAGATTCCTAATTCAGAAACTGATAGTCGCTCACCTACTCAAGAAATTATTCACCTTCATGTAAACCAAAGATTGATTGTGGTGTTTACACGAGCGAAAAGAATTCAACCCACAGACTCGAACCCTGAGACTTATTTCAATATTATCCTCAAATCTACGCTTTGGTTCAAAGTTATTTATTTGCGTTAATAATCCTTTCGGAAATCCACGAAAACTTGCGTATGAGTCTACGGCGAACGAGTGGCTTTAGGAACACAAGTCAGGTAAAATCTTCACAGATTTCTCAGTCGGGATCTAAAAAAACCCATATGAATCGAAGATCGTCGATAGAGCAACAAATTTATTCGCAGACGAAATGAAATACATTCTTTCAAATAATCGTTGTGTAATACAGACTATAGCATTTGCATATCCTGATTAAAAACAAAACAAAAATCTTTCATTCTACATTCTTTCTCTTCAATATAGTGCGTCCACTAACAAAGTTGAACGCAAGTGTCAGTTCCTGGCTTCCGGCAGGAACTATTATTCTTCATATAATTGTGTTAAAGATCTCGGTGTTCTACTGGACTGTAAGCTTTATTTTCACCAGCATATCAACTATATATTCTCACAGAGCTTGAAAATGCTAGGTTTGATTCAGTATATTACTTCTTCCTTCTCCACTGTTGATAGCCTTTTGGTCTTGTACAGTACCTTAGTCCGTTCCAAAATTGAGTATGCATCCGTTGTTTGGAACTCTATTACTAATACTGATTCCTTTAAATTGGAAAGGATTCAAAGGAAATTTGTAGCTCTATGTTACACTAGATTCTTTAATGGCGTGTGTGCCTATAATTACGATGATATACTAGTTAGATTAAACTTCTTATCGTTACATTTAAGGAGGAGGCTTTTGGATGCTCTTTTCCTCGTTAATGTTTTTAAAGGCAAAATTAGTTTCTCATCTGTTTTTGATACAGTTAGTCTCTGCATACCTACTAGGTCTATCAGAGACTATTCTACCTTTACTGTACAACGTAATTTCAAGGCCAGTCCCTCTGCCAGATGTGTTTCTGGTGCCAATGCAGTCTGTAGGAGCATCGACATCTTTAACAAAGATCGTGTTTTGCTTACTGAGGTCAGTCAGCTTTTTAAACAATAATCATTGTTCTTTTTATTATTTATTTAGTATGATATTTTATTGTGTATGTTTTTTGTCCAATATTAAACTGTTTCTAGTATAATTATTATTTTACTTATCTATAACATTTAGTTTTTTACTTATGAGTTATTTTGCAATAAATCAATATTGTACATTTATGTTTTCAGTTCATTGTTTGTTTGCTTTTGTATAGTAATGTCTGTATTGTTGTTAGTGCTTGGCTGTTATTGGCCTTTTTGGCTGTTGTCAAGCACTTTAATAAATGAATTGAATTGAATAATGCGATTTCATTGTTTTTATAGAGCGATACTTGTCTCGTATCGAAAAACAAAAACATTTTTTTGATCTTGGCGGTGTGACATGCAGTTCCAGCCGGTAGCCGGAAAGTAACAGTTGCTTTTAGTTTTATCAATGAACGCTATGTATTTTAATACCGTCTCGAAACTTTACAGGAACTGATAGATTTTATATCTCCTTTGATACACGTGCAATTTTCTTAAGACATCCATCCAGATCCTAAATTTAAAATATAAAATTTTGCATTCCTTCGACGGAAATACATGGGCGTCCTGTTCTAAGCACTGAAAATCCACAAATTTTTCCAGTTTATAAAAGTTTTTAAAACCCCGACCACAACATTTATATGTAAAACATCGACGAGAAATTCGGGTTAAAAATTAGAGTAAAATAACTCAATTCATACTTATTTTACAGCCACGATGGCTGAGATGTTCAATTAAATCGTGAATTCGTGAACTATCGAGTATCGATAAGCGTATCGATTATGCCAACTTTAAGGGACGTTATTAATCGACAGTCACTTCACATAAATATCGTGATAGTACTTATTTACACACTACAAGGTGCGATCGGAAAGTTTCAAGACTGTGTCAATAGAGGGCGAACCGGATGTAGTACGAGCTTCTGCCGCTGCGGCCTACATTCATAGTGAATCAGTGTGCCAGCCGGCATCATCGAATTAGCATTTGTTTCTTAGTTACGGCTGGGATCGTTGTGTTCACTCCCAGGGGAACTACTTCGAGGGTGATGGATGAATTTAATACCTGAGATAAGTGTACAGGTTTTTATACGCGCAGTCTTGAAACTTTCCGATCGCACCTCGTACAATTCTTTATATCCTTAGGTGCTATGCAATAGGCTAAATTCCATTACTACAGCGACGTGTAATATTACACAAACCAATCACAAATATCTGCGGAAAAATGTGAGTTATATAGCTGAAAGTAGGCCACAAACAAAGTAACCATTTGAACTACGAACACTACGGTGTCTGCAGTAAGCCAATCTGTCACTCACAAAGCAGACACCCTAATAAAATATATGTGATGACACGCGGTCGAAATTTTGGCATCGCATCAACTGGAGTTATACCACTTTTCTGCCCAAGTTTTATCTAAATCTGCCATCGCGAGAATATGTGAGAGAAACGCTGCTAAGAATAGCGTCTCGACGCGTCGCTTGCCCGTTCGAAGGAAGGAGGTTGTCAACATGGTTTGCCAACTTAACAACGACAAATCTCAGCTACCTTTTTCTTCCATCAACGTAAAAGAACGTAAAATACATTACACGCAGTTGAACACCGGTTTCAGATTTACGACGAGGTCTTTTAAGAACAAAGATAATTTCTTTAATGATGTTACGTGTTCGGATTAAAATATTTGTAGTTATATTTAACTAGAATTGCTCCTAAATTCAAGCTTTAATTTCGGATTTGTTTAATTCGGGATCATCAGTTCCTTTTATGAACGTGAATTTTGTGAAATGTTTATATTTAAATTATCAACTTAAAAAATATAAAATTCATCATTAAGTAACAACGAGCAATGATTCATTTCCCGATTCATATATATATATTACAACATGGAGATGTGTGCCAGATATTCATAGCTGTTTTATTTATAAAACTCCACCTGGTCACAGCGGGTTAAATGTTTTGACACAGTTTCATTTGTTAACGTATAAAATGTAGATGGCAGCACAGTTCCATAAAAAATGTGAGTTTAAGACTCTACGTAACTAAATATCGGACGTCATTCTACAATATAATGAGACCGGGTCAATATTTCTATAATGATCAACATTAAGTAATTAATACGGCAACATGAATCAGTCACAAGTAACAATTTTACCCCCCCCCCAAAGAAACACTGGATATTCGTTATAATAAAATAGACAAGAATTTTTACGAAAACAAATCCAACAGAACAAAATGCTTCTCAAAACATGCTTCATATTTGCTCATTTGATTTTTTTAATGTCGGTGGTGATGATATTCGTTTTAACACCGAGTATAATCGTGTATAGGTGCCAGCGTTCCTGAAAAAAAAAATACGTCTGCATATTCAGACCTGGTGATGTTGGCATCTCTCTACGTACGAATCTGCACGAAGCCAAAAACCCTGATGAACAACAATAACTTCAAGTTTGAAATTTACGTTCATTGTTGATATTATCCATCTCCCTTCTGGTCATGCTTATCTCAACCATAAACTTGCGTGTTATTTTCGTTCTGAGCTGTCTATTATAATATCCCGGAATCCATTCTGTTAAACAAAGAATTTAAAATCTTTTTTTTAAAAAAAAATCTAACTTGCAACGTTTGTGTACCACGCTTCTGAGGAAATGTCTTTTTCCAGTCGTATTGTGATTGTTCTATTTACAAGAACATAATTTCCATGACTAACTACTTTACTAATTCAATGGAGCAGTGCCCTTTTTGAGAATCTAAGAACATGATCAATTAGTCAACAAAACCCACACATTTTACGGAACTCAAAGGTCCATTACCACGTCCTAAAGTCATCGCAAAATGTACGTAAGGAGCCAACTTCGTCACATGTAATGCCTGGACGGTGTTAAGCTGCTGTCGGAGAATACAAAATTTAAAAAAAAATATTCAAAAGTTAAAATTCTGTATTGAGTCTGTGAAGTTTTTTACAAGTTAAAAAAAAATCTGTCCTCTTTGCATCTGGTGGAAACCAGTAATGATTATTACAATAACAAAATAATATTTTTAACGGTGAGCTATGCTCGGAGATATCTTGCGACAAATATTACGATGGATTTCAATAAAACTCGCGCCGTTTCGAAAAAAAAAATCCTATTGTGAAATTTGTCACACACGCCGCAAAGCTACGTCTGATTTTCCGGGACAGAGTTATTGAGACTTGTCACTTCGTCGTCCTGAACAAGTCTCGAAAGAGGAATCTCAAGAGTCGGCATGACGTGGAATCGGTTCCGGAACCAATTTATAGTAACCGTGTGTCAGTTTCAAAATTTTTTCGATGGGATACTCTGAATAACATCAAATTCCCATCTTAAGCCCTAGACACACGCGGCATAACCCAGAGATTCGACGCTTCTAACATCAAAACCTGTCACTGGTTTACAAACGTGGATTAGAGGTAGAACAGGAGTTTACATTACCGACAACTTACTTTACGCGAGTAATCTCAGTATTTCCTTTGGCTTTATCTATGAAGTACCACTGTTTCCTGTCTAAAACAAGTCAGCTACGATAATGTCTGTAAGCACTCTGAGAGATACAATCTGCCTTACTGGCAGATGAAGAAGCCAAGACCAACATCGTAAGGCTAATGCATCGTGTCAAATCCACTTGTCGCAACTCAACATAAGATATACTAGTCAAGATAACAGCTTACAGCCAAGAAATATGAATTACAGACCGAGATAACTTACAGAAGCTTATAACTACACCGAAAGTTCTCCCTTGCGTTAAAATAATCACTATAAATATATAGAACATTAAAGACTAACTAACCAACCAGATGGCTTACCGAACCCGAAGTTACATCACCGAATTAACCAAAGCCCTCCACCGGACCCTGTCCTGGGCCAACAAAATCCAGTCTCCTTCAACTCCTATCTCCCATAGATCCCGCCTGAGATTATCCTCCCATCTACGTCTAGGTCTCCTCAGATGTCTCTTCCCTTCAGGGTTCCCAAGTAGTGGACCCAACCAACCAGATGGCTTACGGAACCCGAAGGTTCATCACCGAATTAACCAAAGCCCTCCACCGGACCCTGTCCTGGGCCAACAAAATCCAGTTTCCTTCAACTCCTATCTCCCACAGATCCCGCCTGAGATTATCCTCCCATCTACTTCTAGGTCTCCCCAGAGGTCTTTTCCCCTCAGGCTTCCCGACCAGTACCCGGTGCACACCTCTTGTCCCATCCATGCGCGCTACATGCCCAGCCCATCTCATTCTCACCTGCTTTAAAAATATATAACTCTGGTTTCTTATGATTCAGCGTAACCAGCGATTATTTCCTTAAACAGCGTTAACCAACTAATCTTTGTAATGGTGAAGAGATGTGTTTTCTTCGCGGTACGGACTTAATTATTAAATACTATTTGAAATAGCTACTGCTTCAAAGGATTTAAAGTTCTGTATTAAGTCAACGTTTAAATAATATTTTCATACGAAAGAACACGCTAAATTCAGGATCCACCTCACGTGAGAGCGTATGAGCCAAGCAGCAGCCATGTTGATATTTTAAATACAAATAAATAATTAACTTCATTTACTGATTATGCTTTTATTGTTAGTGGTATCATTAATAAATTTTTGATTTTCGGTTTAAGAATCCCCAGAGTTAATTAAGGTTATTTGACTCATAAAGTTTACTTGCTTTGTGTGTGCTTGCGATGAGCTGGAATTATTGGGATTCCTGTTTCAAACTATATTTTCTTGCATTATTAAAAATATATTTTATATTATTTATATTGATTTTATAGACATCGATGAACTAATAACAACTCGTCAGATTCGGTAGACCACAGAGATTTTTTACCTGAACATACTCGATGATATTACTTTTCCCACCTACTTAAACCTTAATTAAGAATTATCATTTCACATTTTTAATTACAATGGTTTCAATATTGATAACTATAAAATAATTTACCAATTTGCTATTTCTGAGACGTGCATGTCAAAACAATTTTTTTTTTTTGTAATATCTCCGACACAGCATTAATAGGGTTACGAAATGTAGATCTAGAAATTTTTCGATTATTTAATGTTTCATGGACAGTAACATTGTGATTTACATTTGGACCGACTTCGAATCTGTAAGCGGTTATAAAACGCGACGAGCCACAGAATTCACGTGACCTTTCATGTATATTTACGACGGCTACTGGTAGAAGAAAATCACTTTTATGTCAACCGAAATCACCAAAATAGAGTTCTGTGAAGTGAAAGGCAATTTACAAATGTATTTCTCTCTGTTGTGTTTCCTGTCTTTATCACCACAGATTATTTTACCGTAAACTTGGCATTGTTTTAGCTGCAGGGTCTCGTACATTCACACTATTTGCCTCTTAACGTAGGAAACCGGCATTTAAGTACACGCTTCTCTGAAGTCAAATGAACCGTACTTTCAAAATGTTTGCACAGTTTGGTTTAGAATGGTCATTCACTTTTGTGAACGTGAATTTATGTTCGTAATTATTCCTAACAACTGATCCTTTATAAATATTCCCACCTACAAACACGCTATATACTTGTATACTTCTCTTACAACTAATTTTATTTTATGTTAATTATAATTATCCCCTTAAAGCCTAATGGTAATTATCCGTACCATCTGCTTCAACAATAAATAAAAATTTATTTTGTAATAATAGGTTTAGAATAATCAACGTAAAATGAGATTATTTCCTTAATCAGCGTTAATCATTTGATCTGTGCAATGGTGGAGAGGTGTGTTTTCTTTGCGGTTCGGAACGAATTCTTAAATATTATTTAGAGAAACTTCGACTGGTTCCCAAGGTCCAAGTTGCCACTGCTAGCTTCTCATGCAGCCCTCCCGACTTAAATTAATCAAAATTTACCACCCCTTAACGCCGTCAAAATTTACCCCCCCACCCCTCAGTAGGAACTTCTAAATTATGTATTAAACTTTCAAATTAATAGTCTTAGCTTTCTCTAATACAAAATTTCAAAATTCCGTCTTTTATGCCAATCATCACACTAACGCCTCCACTCTTACTTTATCCTTAACAGAAGGACGAGCGGGCATTGCCTGGGGACCTTCTAGCTATAAGATGCACTTTCTCCCCCCCAGATATCGAAGTGTCTCTCACTTCTCCCCCACCAATTTCCTCTTTCTCTCTCTCTCTCTCTCTCTCTTCGACTTCAAAGGGTTAGTGTCAAAGATACTTTCACACATGCGGAATCATAAATCAGTGAAAATGTACAATGCGATGATTTTTCCGACAATAGAATGATAAAAATAAATAAAAATATAAATTCTTTTTTTATTTTTACGTTTTACGTTATTGTGGAGCTAATAAACACTAAGATCGATTAAAAAACACTTGAACATTCGTGCGTGACGTAATTAAATTATCAAACTGTCATGATGTGACGATAATCAAAACTCAGACGTACGATTGTACGTTTTTTGGCTTCAAAGATGTAAGATTATGAATAAAAACGAAGACCCGCGTTTAATTACAGGAAACCAAAATGTTCTACATCTGCCCAGATCCAAATGAAATAAAGAGAAACCCCTACACAAACAACGATAAGACGAATACTCAAACCAAAGCACCAAACTTCTCTATTTTTGTTTCTGTATTACTGCATTAAAATATTACTAACAAAAAAATTATGTGAGTTTAATAATAAATGTCAAGCCAGAGGTACTTTATGTCACAGACATATGTCTAAAGGACTCCCAGAAACCCACACGTGTATTTATAAACAATATTTTTTGTGTACCAATGAATTCTTTTTTGTAAAAGATCTGGTTAAGGATCTTCGTAGGTTTAAAAAATAGCCCCCATATGCCAAACGGTCTTGTAGAAACTGGCTAAATCACTTAGTGATTGACAAACAAACTAACTAATAGCACAGCCTTTCTCTTACAGTTGGTCCTTATTTATTTTTTCATTAAATTTCTTGTTGTCAGTTTGTGTATTCAAAATGGGCTTATAGGAGTCAGAAAAAAAATACAAATACAAATTATTGATTGGTTTTATACGTATCACACAATTTTAGAATAAATATATATATAAACAAATTATAAGGTAGTACATTTGCGTCATATTGTGAATTAGGTTAATATTTTAATATTTTCCGTCAAATCACAATTTTAATAAGATAATAAAATATAAAATATTTAAAATATCGATCGATCATTCGATGCGGAACGTGAAATGATATTTTAAATATTTTAAATATTTTATTATCTTATTAAAATTTGTGATTTGACGGAAAATATTAAAATATAAACAAATTAAGCAAAATTTTGGCTTAAAAGATGATGTAATTAAGTCGGGGAATTCAGATATGCAGATTAATTAAAATGTGTAGGTTGTTAACCTGACAAATTTCAACTGAAAACCTTCATTCCTGACTGATATGGGTTAGGATAGACCAGTTTCGATCAAGGCCGATCGCAGGATTCAATATCAGCTTAAATTTGTTAGGACCTCAAAATTCGTATACGTACAAATACTTAAGCCACTGATATACACATTTTTACATCAGAAACAAGTTATTCGTAACTAGAGGCAATACTGGAAATGAATCCTGCGTTGCAAACAAAATTTGAGACTAAAGGCAGGGTCTACAAATGGTGATAACGTGTTAAAATATTTGACGAGAATCATATGCACCGAATATAATTGCAAATTTAAACCATGTTACAAGACGATTAAAGATAAATTTACCAAATTTTAATAGCGAATGTACACATTTCTTCATCCAACTATTGAGGCTGATACTTAAAACTTATGATATATGCCTAATAGCGAGAAATGTAGTCTGCTTCGTAAATATGTTATCTGAATTTCAATACACTTTCATTCGGTTTTCGAAAATTCATTTTATATTAGTCTTTTCAAATGAATGGAAAAAATCTTTGCTCACATGTGCGCGTATCGATCGCTGTTAAATATAACGCGGATTTTTTTTTTTTTGTTCAGAAAAATCTTTATCAATAATGCTACAACGTATTTGTTTCTAAAGTTCCCATTTCCATTTGGATTTCTGTAGGCAGTGAAATCTATGCGATCAGTTGAATTTTAATTTCAACTAAAAACTCTGCAGAGTATTTTAAATGTACCTTGAGAATAAAATGAAGTATTTAATTTATCAATCCCCCTCTGAACTTATTAACCCGTTGAGTTAACGTAGGACAGTACCAACAATGCCGCGAATATGACGTAATTTTTTAAAAAAAAATTGTGCTCGTAATTTTTTTAAAAAAATTGTGCTCGTAATTTTTTTAAAAAAATTGTGCTCGTAATTTTTTTAAAAAAAATTGTGCTGGTAATTTTTTTAAAAAAAAAATTGTGCTCGTAATTTTTAAAAAAAAATTGTGCTCGCAACTAGAAGCCTATTTTGTGTTGATATTCTAGCATTTGCTCGAGGCACTGAGGGGTCCATAAAGGTGCAAGATTTCTCGAAAGGGTGTTGCTTTATCGGGGTACAGCGTTACTTGTGAATGAGACATGTCATAACGTTCGCTGCCTCGCTCCATGCTTAAATTACCTAAGCAGACCTTCACATCATCTTTCGACAGCCCCTGACTCCCCCCCCCCTCCTCCTCCCTTCCAACCGACACAATGTCCTAAAATCCTCTTGCTATAGCGTAAACGCTGAAGTTTCTCGGGTACAATTTTAGCCAGTAAGGCGGTCAAGTTGGCAACACTAACAAAACAGCATTCCCAAGACAGCGATCTTCCTGTGTCATCCATTCAGTTGAGATACGCAGTGAAAGGAACTCGGACACAAGTAACAATCAGACGAGAGTCAACCAGGAAGTGACGTAACGTTCTGCTGATACCTGAGTCGTACACCGCAACACTGTTTTGTTTTGTTTTTAAAAAATGTCAGTTACGTGCTTAAAAAAAAAAACTTGTGACAATTTTCATTTGTGAGTTTACAGACCGATATTGATGTTCAGTGTAATGGATTTTAGTTTATACAATTCTTAACACTGCCTTTCTGATACCGTTTTGAATTATGGATTGTTAAATAAACACATCGACAATTGACACCATGGATTTTATAGAATCATCAGTACAGTTCACGTGAAAGGAATTGACACTGTCATCTCATCTATGGATGTCAAATGCAGTTCTATTTAAATTTCTACTAGTTCCATAGTCACACAAAATAATTTTTGGATAATAATGTTTTTTTAAGGTAAGCTACAAATGTTATATATGTGTGTGTGTGTGTGAAGTACGGAGTTTCTTACCGATATAAAATAATGTATATTTTAATATTTGTTTTTTTTTGGACACGAGACAGCAAGTTAAATCATTACTATATCATAGCGAGAAAGACAATACAAAATTTAAATTTCTATAAATTAAATCACGAATACGATTCTTACTAAATCTTCTCACGCCACACCCTGCAAATTTGCCATATTTTTTTCAAATAGAATGTATATATGGTTCTTATAAGATTCTCAGATTAAAGAGCTATTATTTCGCGATCATTGTCTTTTGAGTTAGCAATTGAATTTTTATTCTTATTAACATAATCTTGGTGCATCAATTGGTTAAAGGATGTATTTCGCTTTCCATGGTCCACAAATTGTAACTCTGTCCTACTTTCTGCCGGAATTACGTGAAAATATAGACATATTTCTTATTCTCGACGTTTTATTCTAGGCAAATCGCATTATAAACGTCTGTTTTTGTGTTATATTTTATGATATTTATGCTGTCTCACAAGAAATGTAACATCCTTAGCATAAACCACTAGCTGATGTGTTCCAATCAGCTACAAACCTTCTAGAGATTCTTGTTAGAGTATTATAAAGTGAAATTGGAATAGATTACGTCACGAATAGACTAAGCAACTAGCAGGACGACATTTAACGAGAATATTTTACAGGTGTAGTACGTCTCTACCAACTGATTTTGGGATCTGTTAACAAATAAATGGAGCGAAGGCCTGTGTATTTCAAGCACATCTGCTGCAAATTTCAAATAAAATAACGTAATGTAATAAAACAATTTTGTTTCTGGTAATAAACCGTATTCCTCGAGTGTATTAGAATCTTCTCTAACATATTTCTAATGCAAATGTACGCACTATAAGATTCTATAAAAAAATTTCCACGGCTGAAGGCGGGTGATGTTTAAAGTTAAAATTATTAGAATATATTTTATTCCTACGTAAATTAACAACGTCGTTTTGCTTTAGAGTCTGTGTGGCACGAGATGAAATCTTGGTCACAATATCTTTCAAATTTTGTTGTGAAAATCTTAGCCAGTATCAAGACAACGTTCTGGAGAAAATCAAATCAATTAATACCTCATACAGCTTGATCTGGCCGGGATTCGAGTAGGCAGTCTCCCGTATTTTGTTTTGAATATCAGTGGACAAATTTGAAGACACAAGACAGTCTCTTATCCACTTTTAATATTTTTACTGATAACAATAATTTTAAGAGGACACTCACATGTAAACTGTAAGATTCTATAAAACATTCCTAACAATTCATATGTTAAAAGATAAAGAATTTACTTCAGAAATTCTCTACCCCATGAACAACGCAAAAGGTTAAATTTCGTCAATATCCACTAAGCGATTTTAGTGCGAAACAAACTTATTTCATTTTTACCTGTTAAAATTCTTACGTAAGCTTTGCGAGCAAGCAAGGACACGTATAATTTACAGCGAACGGTGTTAAATTTGGAAAGACGGTTAAGACGTCCTGGGTATAATAAACTAAACTGTTCAAGACGCCGTGAACCAGAAAATCTATTCTGTCACATGTCGAAGCCTTTAAGCGTATCCTAGAGCATTTCTTGATGCATTAATTACAAACGCCGCGTAATTCCGCAGAAGATTGTGAAGACGTTTTGTTTAGACACATAAATAATGATTTTCCGTCTAACAAAATTCCAAAATGTTTTGAATACAAAACATTAGCTAAGAGGTATTTTTATGTCAGAATTAAAATAAAGGTTCAATTTATAGCTCTATGACCTAAGTATAAACATACGAATTTTTTTTAAAAAAACGTAGTTTAAAAATAATAAAGAATTAAACCAAAAAATCTCATTCTATTAGAGACTAAGTAGAAACAAGTCTGTAAATAACATTTATCTCGTAAATTATACTAATAAACTAATGTTTTACGCATACAGGAAGTGAAATACTGAAAATAACTTTACGTAAACACTTGGAATGGTCTCTTAAATCACTAACCTGGCATCTATCGATAAAAAACCTTTCAGAAAGTTCGAACTTAATAAATAAAATACTGAATCTTGTTTCACATTTGAAGGAGTCCTGCGTTTAAATCTGTGTCAGGACACCGGTCGTCCTGCTTTCCTCGTTTCTGTCCTTCGTCCTTACAAGTAAATTTTCGAATGTTACCAGAACTGCTTCCTCACTAACACCTTCTAATTTTAATCTATAATCACTGCCATTTCCCACATCCCTTGCTTTCGGCCATCGTCGTTTAGTGAACCACAAAACTTGAGCAATTAAAGACTGGAAGAGGTATTTTGTGTGTGGGAATTCTCGGAAGTATAAAAAGTATCACTTCCCGTCTGATTTCTAAGAACCTAAAGATTAAAATATACAAAATAATAATTTTGCCTGTTGTTTTCTATGGGTGCAAAACATGGTCTCTCACTCTGAGGGAGGAACACAGATTGCAGGTGTTTGAGGAGGATATTTGGGCCTCGGAAAGAAGACTATTTGGGAAGCCTGAGGGGAAGAGACCGCTGGAGAAACCTAGACGTAGATGGGAGGTTAATCTCAGGCGGGATCTATGGGAGATAGGAGTTGAAGGAGACTGGATTTTGTTGGCCCAGGACAGGGTCCGGTGGAGGGCTTTGGTTAATTCGGTGATGAACCTTCGGGTTCTGTAAGCCATCTGGTTGGTTGGGTCCACTATTTGGGAAGCCTGAGGGGAAGAGACCTCTAGGGAGACCTAGACGTAGATGGGAGGATAATGTCAGGCGGGATCTATGGGAGATAGGAGTTGAATGAGACTGGATTTTGTTGGCCCAGGACAGGGTCCGGTGGAGGGCTTTGGTTAATTCGGTGATGAACCTTCGGGTTCTGTAAGCCATCTAGTTAGTTAGTTCTGGGATTTACAGGTGAGTTTGTTTCTCTTTAAAGGCGCTATATGAAATATATAATTAAGGGTACGATAATTTATGATGGTTATGAAAGATGTTGAAATATCAAAGAATGGCACATTCCTGTAAATTTAGCGTGTGGAGCATGTAGCAAACATGTAATATGTCTCTCTTTTGTGTTATGCTTAGGGAAATTCAAGATGATCCAGATAGCAACGAGAAGAACATGTCTTGAGAAGTAGCAAGGATAACGCAGTAAGTCAGATGATGACGCCAGGGACCTCCAGCATGCTACGTGCTCGTCGACGCGATGTCAACGTCAAACCAAACAGACGGTTGGATCGCAAGTCGTCACGTGGTATGCTCTACGAGAACGAGGAGCTCAGACTGAGAACCATTAACATCAACGCTGAGGTTGAGAGAGGTAATCATGGCGTCTTACGACGTTATCACGAACCGAAACCGATTAACTAAGTAACTAAGTGACTGATATCCAAACCCCACGCAATAAATAGACCTGATGATGGACGCAGGAACGACCTTCGAAACGTTGGTAAACTTCTACCATAGTATACGACGCTACAACACAGAAGTCGCCCATCTTCATACTCGCCAACATAAGAACCTAAAAAACCCTACTTAAACATGCTAAGTAATTAAGAAAATACTGACTTAAAAATTACTTGTTTCCCCGGATTGTTGTTAGATATTTATCTATACAATAAATACGCGTTTGTTATGCCGTAAGACATAACCCAAAACAGTACAGACGTGATTAAACTACGTAAGCATTAGTAGTGTAAGCTCTGATTATGTAAGCAGAGACACAAGATTACATCCGAAATTTTCCTCTCTTACAAATACGTAAAAGTGACTTTATTCACATCTTATTATTCAAAATATATATTCGTCGAAACAAGGCAATGGACCTATAAACATGTTATTTGGTTCATAACAGCTGTAGAATGTAACATAAGGCTCACTTTCCTCTTTAAAAATATACAATGTGGTGTACTATTAAGGTGCAGGAAGAATTTAATTTATTAATACAGTTGGACCACCACACGAAATAACAAACAAATCTTCAGCAAAAGAACATTAAAATTCCGTATTATGAAGGCAAGAAACCAAGGCCCTTGTCGTTTACATCTGATGTTTTAATTACCATAATTTTGGTAAAATGTTTACGGAGAATATTGCTAATAGAATGTGATTTATGAGTCAAACTTAAGTAATTTCAGTCCATATATGAGCCTATACATACTCCGACAAGATTAACAAACAAACAAATAATAACACACCTGAGTCAAAAGAATTCTGATATCAAATGAAACCTGATGTTTAACAAATGTATCATCCGATGTGAGCTATGCTGGCAGGATTTTTTTTACATAGTCCCTAAAGGATGCTTCCTAACCTTTCCTGCCCTTCAATTTCCATATATATACGTATGTATCATAAACTTATGTGCGACTGAGCAAGTTATTACTAACAGGCCTGCCAACTAACAATTATAATAACCATGGTTTCACAGCGTGGTCATAGTCAAAATATCTACCACTTAAATGAATAAGAATAACTTCATGAAATCGACTCAGAAGTTAATTACGAATAATGACAACTCCCTTGATAATAATAATAATAATAATAATAATAAAATCCTCTATAATGACCGCGAAGCCTGTGAATCCGTGTATATTACAAAGGTACCAACTAAATCCGTGTAGACGTGTCCTTAAAAAGCTAACAGTTGTTCAGATAGTCAAAAATTCGCCGCATTATATGGACCCTGAATGTATTGTCAGTAGCGGGAAACACACAACACTAATTTCCATATTAATTTTGCCGAAATGTTTAATCAGAAAATAACATTAAAATCTCAACTCAAATATTACGAGTACATGCCTATAGCTATCCTTAAGAACAAGAAATATAAGCTATATTAGGAAACAGCTAGTATTACTAACATAGAAATGTAACATATTAGCCTACACATTAGTTAGTTTGATAATAATTTATCCTCCCCGCCGTGATAACCTCAAATCTTAAACAGAATTATATCTATAGACTTTTATAGGACTATCTTAATTAAAGATTTTCTGTTTAGGCACAGATCGGGATGTATAGGAGATAGGGGTTGAAGGAGACTGGATTTTGTTGTCGCAGGACAGGGTCCGATGGAGGGCTTTGGTTAATTCGGTAATGAACCTTCAGGTTCTGTAAGCCATCTAGTTAGTTAGTTAGTTAGCCAGGGCATAGAAAAAATATTCTTAGCGAAACGGTGGTAAGCATTTTCCGAAATTGATAATATGTTATTAATTTCATAATTAATTAGGGAATTTTTGATTATAAATACCCTGTAGAAACCGACATTTATGTAGAACTTCATAATTGCATGGTTCTTATTTTAATTTCAGTTCAGTTTATTTCTGTCTGGAGTTTAGTGTAAATGTGATCCAAGTTCTTATTGTAGTATATTTATTCTGTAGCAATGAAATATATTTACGAAATGAGAACTATCTTTTGTAAAATGTGCACAGACACTGAATACATATACAGAACTAAGTGAGATGTATTGCGTATTTGTCTTCAGGCCAGAACGATATTAAGAAACTGCGTAGAGAGAACGAACAGTTGAGACGAGAAATCTGGGGTCTGCGAGAGGAATATGACCGTCTAGAAGGGCTGCTGGGTAAGGCGAAACGTCGTGGGCAGCTCGGACACACAAGTCAGGACTCCGACTCCGAAAACGAGGTAAGTCCCAGCCTAGGCAGAACAGTGCGCATCTCAACCGTAAAGCAGTAACTAACTACAAACTTACGATGCCCTAACAGTGTACAGATACGGGTTGATAACCTGTATGGCACATTATCAAAAAGTTTATTATTAACTGTTACAGTCAAAACGTCGAAAGATAAAAGAGAAATTTTAGATACTTCTGTTTCGCTACTCAGATAACACCGAAATATTCAAATCTCTGAAGCCGAAGGTCATTTCAACATTAAGCCGCTTATCCACTAAAAAAGTAATCTGTTTAACGTTCCTCATAAATAAACTCCGTGAGGAAAATTGATAGTTATAGATCGTTAAAGCAAGTGGTACATACAGTTACCACCGGTATTTACAGAATTAACACAATTTATTGAAACGGAGGCATACGGAATATACCATAATTGCACCGTCATTATACGTTCAAAACAGGACAAGGAATTTTTATGACAAGGCTTAAAGGTTTTGAAAATCGCATTTGGTAAATAAAAGTAAGCTAAGAGTATACTGACTTGAATGCTGAGTAAAAACTGCACGTGAGGGAATTAGTAACTGAAAATTACATTTTTATGAAAATTTCTGTTAATCTAAGCTTCACCACGATTATATTACAACTACACATTCTACACCCTACACGCACGCACGTATTACAACTACACATTCTACACCCTACACACACGCACGTACACACACACAGACAAATTTTTCTCACTCTGTTTCATCCACACCGGATACATACTCACAAATACAAAAAGGCCTGAAAAGCAGGAATTCTACTTACCGACACGAACAGCGTGTAGTTTGATGGGATTTCTTTCGTTCAATGAATCTGAATTGTTGAATAACGCCAAGAACATCTCCCCATTTCATTCATTATCATCTGCTTTTGTAGTACGTCTCACTGGAAGATTCAAGAAAGGACATGTGTTATATTTGCTTGAAATAAAGAAAAGTTACTGAAAAATCTGCAGTTTTAAAACACAAAATAACACTACTTCACAAATTCTGTATCATGTTCCATGTATTTGTGATACTTTCATGACATCGGCCATCTTAAGATCATTCTTACAGACAGAAGATTAACCTATGAAACTAAATGTATAATCACATGACCTTATAAGCATTACCCAATGTCAGCCGAAACGAAATTAAAAGTTTCAAGGTCACAGGACGATTTTGGTGACAGCAGCTATAAAACACATGAACAGGAAATTACGGGGAGATTTTTAACACCAGACCAGCAATAGAAATCAAAACAGTTACTAAGGTTCAGTACCTGCCTCGAACTGTACAGATTTACAAAGATTTTACGATCATGTTTGATCATCTAAAAATATATTTTTGTTTCGTATACACAACGAACATGAAATTTTTACTTCGAACATCAAAATCTTTTTATCTTCGCCTTTATTAAAGCGGTACAACCACGCGAAATGAGATTTATTTCCATAATAAATACAATTCAGAGAACCAGACGCTCAGAGAAAATTTTATATTACATCGGGTCTATAGAAATGAAATGGGAAAATATGACCCAAACACATAAAACAATTAAATTAATTACTATATAAATTAATATATGTGAAATGCATGTAACACAATTTTAAGACACAACGTAAAGATATTCTAAAAAGGGATACATTTAAACGTCTGTCACATTTATAAGGTATTGTAGATGCGTCATATTGTGAATAGTATTAAAATATATAAATATTTAAAATAACCGTCAATCACAATAAAATTTAAAGATTAAAAGATTAAAATATCATATTATGTTCCCTATCGAGTACTCGATTTACATATGGAACTTACACAACATGTTTCGGCTAAAAGTAGCCATCTTCTGGTGTATTATATATAAACTTTTTACTGAATTGCTTTTTACAATTTTAATGACTTTTAATGATTTTTCTTCTGATGTTTTGTCCTTTATATTGATTCACATTCTGTCACATTGTATAAAAAATAATTGCATATATAAGACGTTGATCAGTGACCAGAAAAATCTTGACTTGGATTTTAAGACATTATTTCAAAAACTGAACTCGATCCTAAGGAAATCTGATGTTAATATTTTATAGTCAAGTATACATAAATGCCACACAGACTGAAGAGTGAAGCTTTGTTACAGCGTCGTGAGATTTCGAACGAACTGACGTGTGTGTGTATATATGCAAACATGAGTTACAACTATCAACTTCTTTCAGACATGAATTTGCGGTCAGATGCCTGAGGGCTTAGTTACGATTATACATCGCCATTTGCCATGCCACTAATAAAATACCACGTGAACCTCAATCAATGTAGAGGAGTAATTTTAGACCCCTAATCGTTACATCTCATTTTTCCTGAACCATTTACATTTTAATAATTTACGTAAAAATTATAATTCAATAGATTTTATAACATATTTAGATTTAATGAAAGTCTACTGCAAATAACATTCCTAACCAACCAATTATGTCCACGTTTCTTCAGCTGGTAATAAAATCCCCTGCTTTTAAAAAAAAACTGGAATGTTCGATCCTGTTCTATACACAGCCCACTGAATAAATTACACGCTCAAACCGAATTTTCCTAAGATTTACATAAATTATTTGCATCTTGAAGAAACATATTTGTTCAATTGGTAAAATAACTGAAATAAAAAAAATTCAAAAATAACGGTACATGGTGATTAAAAAGCACAGAATACTTGCCCTTATTTTTGGCAGGGATAATTGTTTATACTTTCGATTTTACAACACTTTCCACTGGAGCACATAGGTTGATCAGAACCTTTGCAGCACAGAAAAGCCGGTCACACCAGAGATCGTAAACTTTATTTCTGATTTACATCCTGGCAAGGGTTCCATTTATAGCAGGTCCGTGGCCTTCGAAACAGCCATTACCAATGCACATGACAGGAAAACAAATCACATAAAATTAACTGTGTAACGACATTTATGTTTCTCCAAATTCTTTTGACAACGTTTGATTTATTGTATTAACATTATGTTAGACTTTGTATATTGTCTAAGGCCAATCTGATGAATAGGATGTTTATGGCGTTCAGCCTAGGTTTAATGTTCGGTTATGGCGTTGGTTGGGGTCGAACCCCTGAAATTTTTTAACACTAACTTAGAACGCTGTCCGATCAGGGCGATAAAATGGAGTCTAGGGATCGCGGAGTTTACAAGTCAGTACTTCACCAAGGCACGTCGAGACGCTGAAAGATAGTGAAAAAAACAACCCACAATCCAGAGTATCTGAAGCCACAGAACGAGCTGTTTGCACACAGCTGGCTAAAATCACTCCAAGTCTCTGCAGCAAGAGATGTTAGACGGACCTTCGTACCTTCATCCACATCTAGAGCGTCTGCGCTAGAGCACTCTGACGCGCCTTGAAGCAAAACCAGACAGATAACGTTGCAACAGGTTGAATTTCTTCAGTAGAAGTTCACATAATCGATTTCACATTTCCATTCTTTAAATTAATCTACAACCCAAAACTATGTAAAACTTATCACAAGGAATTTTGAGTGTGTATGTAAGGTTAGGTTGAATTTCTTCAGTCGAAGATCACATAATCGATTTAACATTTCCATTCTTTAAATTAATCTACAACCCAAAACTATGTAAAACTTATCACAAGGAATTTTGAGTGTGTATGTAAGGTTAGGTTGAATTTCTTCAGTCGAAGATCACATAATCGATTTAACATTTCCATTCTTTAAATTAATCTACAACCCAAAACTATGTAAAACTTATCACAAGGAATTTTGAGTGTGTATGTAAGGTTAGGTTGAATTTCTTCAGTCGAAGATCACATAATCGATTTAACATTTCCATTCTTTAAATTAATCTACAACCCAAAACTATGTAAAACTTATCACAAGGAATTTTGAGTGTGTATGTAAGGTTAGGTTGAATTTCTTCAGTCGAAGATCACATAATCGATTTAACATTTCCATTCTTTAAATTAATCTACAACCCAAAACTATGTTAAACTTATCATAAGGAATTTTGAGTGTGTATGTAAGGTTAGGTTGAATTTCTTCAGTCGAAGTTCACATAATCGATTTAACATTTTAAGCTTTTATAGTTCAGGGGTTAACCATGTTAGCCCGGCCAACACTTTGATAAACGAAAAATAAAAAGTATTTTGTCTTATTTGCGTAGTTCAGCTGTATCCTTACACTACAACACAATAAAACCGATCAGATAAAATATATTATTTACCAGCTCCAGACAGCCAGCCAGGCGTTGTTAGCCAGGTAGTCGAGGCTTACATCTTAACCACCTATATAAAAACATTTTTGCTGTTACGATGACATAAACTGAAAAATATTAAGCTACGGACTTTATTGTATTAATTCAGATTATTTAACGACACTTTTTTTATCAACAATTATATATCGTCAAATGAAATTATTTAAACGAGACAGTAACGAAGAATTTATTCCACAGTTAGTGCTAAATGACTGAGGAAAATAACAGAAATCCTCGCTCATAAAAATCGATTCCCTTCTAAAAGTTCAACCCTTGTTCTTCCCAAATAAAACCTAGATAATTTACCGCTGTGCTAAGCTGTTGTACGATGTGATCTGTTGCGTGTAATTTTGCTTACGCGAAGAAAGGAAAACATAAGGCAAGGAAACGTGGGTAGAGTATCGATTACGTCAGTCAACTATTGGCCACTCTCCAATTGGATAATTTTGGTCGTCGTCCATATGCACTTGTAGTTCCTTCATTTCGTACACAGATGGCAGCCTTAGTGCAAGTACACAGTTTTGCTGACAAGTAATCAGAAAAGCAGAGATAATAATAATCTGGAGAAGACTTAATTTCACAAACCATCTTATCTACTGATTAATTATCATTTATGCTTCGTACAGTTGGGGTTCTTGGATTCATTTCTCGGTCTGTCATTGAAATATTAAACCAGTTACTCCAAGTAAGAGTATCTTAAATAATCCAAAATATTTTATTTCCATATATTTTCGATTTAATCAGTCTCAAATCACTTCACCATTCGACGCCAAGTAATACAGACAGACAAAAGAAGTGTTTTTTTTAAAATCATACTAATATTTTCTCGGCGTGGGCCCAAATATTTTGATTTATATTGACTTCAGCTGGTGGATTTTAAGGTTTTACTGTGAACAACATATAACTGTAATAAATTCGACTACGTCTCCTATCTCTGACCGCAAGCTTATAATATCGATTTCAAATAACGATGGATTTGTTGGGTTTTTGTGTCGCGAATCTATCTTTACGAGTGGCTTATTCAATCTTTCATATTACTAGACGTTTGTGCAAAGATCAGGAACAAGATACTTTTCTTAACAATTTCATGCTTGCGTATCGAAAAGACGTCAAATTTATATCAGAGGCAGCCAGAAGACGCTGGTGAGTCAACTAAAAATCGACGTCAGGCGTCGCGACGCCTAAAATTTCGACGCGTTCCAGAGACGCCAAGCGTAGCGACGAAGACGGTCCTAGGGCCTTAGGAACATTATCGCATACTCAGCGTAAATTATCATAACCTAAACTAACCTAACCTAACCTAACCTAACCTAACCTAACCTGACCTGACCTGACCTGACCTGACCTGACCTGAC